>JAVTVY010010338.1:0-44710 GCA_036873755.1 Hanleya hanleyi | reverse complement strand
GTGCGAGATATGAACGTGGACTCGGTGCCGTTGCAGGTCTCTACGACCAGGTCAAAGATAGAATGTTCCGCACTGTGCATCTCTTCAGATGAGTGTAACGTGTTCACAGTAAACCAAGGATCATGTTCCCTATATGATGTAAACCAAACTCAATACATCCCATGTACCGATTATCCTTGTAACACGTATCGATGTAAACCCGCTTACTGAAAGGCTCTGCGAGATCGCTGTATCTATGACAAACGTCAATCGCTTTGCTGTGGTCGATTCATGGGAACAAACTGGAGCGTATGAATAAATAGACTTGTGGACTTCAAACGTATTTGCCGCATTGAACGTTTACAACTTATCCATAACCTGTCCTGATTGTATAATTCTGTTATCTGGAAACATTAAACGCTGTATGTAACATGGATTCGAGGAGAAATGTTATTCTGAGCAGTCAGTCAACTAAATTAGGTGTGGCAACTATGATATGTCGTTTATTTTGTTTTCCATGTGAATATATTTGATGTCAGCGTCACAAAGTCTTTCAGTGGAATAAATTATGTGGAAAACAGTTCTTATAGATAACAAGCGCTGGATGAGCGCAAAGACCTCCGTCGAGGCAACAGGGTCCGTAGCGTAATACATCACTGAATAACATACGGCCGGATGCCAAGCTCAATTTTACATTTGTTGGACGTTGGCTTCATCAATGGTAATTAATCTGGGATTGAGGGTTCCTCACTAGCATGTCCAGACAGGGATGTGAAAGTCACATTCCCAGCAAATAATTTTTGTTTGATTTGACGTGCTTGAAATATTGGGGTATGGAATAGAGTATATTGATGGAGAACCTGGAAAAGTGCTGGAGACATTAGGCCCCATCCCACCCCCACCTCCCCCTGAGAGGATCCCCTCATCCAAATCGACACGTTAGCGGCAGAAATGAGACACCGTGTGCCTAGTTGTTGTACCAACTTACTTGTGATTTTGTGCTATAGGCCCAACACCAACACTTCATATTTTGTATGTGTACAGTATAGCATCATCATTGATGAGAGAATGCTCTTCAAAACACACCTGATTTTCCCGACACTTCGTTCTGATCTGTCTCAACATCATATGATGAGGATTCAATGCGCTCGGTATAATTTTGTATACTGGTGTTACAGGTCACCTTCGCCTTCACCTTACTGTATCAATGACCATGGACTTGTACATGTATCACATTCACACTGAATGGTGATGACTGATGAGAATATTGCCCCTATGGAACAAATGACTGAATTCCACGCAGCAAATAAAAAGTTCATGTTAATCATAAACAACATACAATTAGTAATACTGTCAAATAATTATGTTTATTCCTTGTCGACATCAATATATTACAGGTAATATTATGACTGAATCATGGTAACATATATTCATGGGAATTTTTGTCTACAATAAACTGAAGGAGACCCATGCTGTTTATTATATTATGTTTTAAAACTTCACTTGCTAATCTCGATTATGTTGCTTATTGTGAAAATAAATGAAGTTATGAAATCTAGTATGATTATTCATTGATCTCAAATTGGAAATATCTTCAGCAGCTAAAGTTAAGTCAATCATAACAATATATAACGCCATGGTATTGTTGTAATATTACCCAGGTATTGATCTTTGAATAAGAATGTAATGAGATACATATACCTGTTCTTTGTATGCAGTTCATTCTGTATGTATTTATACATGTACATGTAGCAGAATTGGAATTAAAATTTGAAATGAAGTCTGTTTCTAGAAGCTAAATCATTTTAGACACACATTCAAGTCCTTACCTGGTCAAGGGAGATAATTTTCACTTTTGATTATGTTTGTGAAGCATGCAGCAGGACTTCAACTTCCAAGGATATTATCCACACAATCCCATCCTACATGATATTTTTGCCATAGCACCGATAAACTAGGTCCCTTCATTTATGTGTTCTAGATCCAGGAGCTATTGGGAGCTGCAGGCTTTGTAAAAGTTAGATCCAATTATTCTCAGTGAAGCAATGAAATCCGGCATGGTTGTTTTAAGTTAGAATTTGGCATCCTTGGAAATCTCTGACCGATTCACACATGTATCACTCGGCAGGTGGTCATTACATGTGTAATGTTTATTTCCTTACGAATCAACTGATATCCAAAGGGGCGGAGGGCGAGCAAATCACTGGCTCTGAACTAGGTCATCAGTTAGTGTGTCCTCGAATAGGAACGATCGATACCCATATGAGCGTCGGTGAGATGGGAAAGCATGTTTACGCCGTTTGCTCTTTGTGATACAACTCCAGCCGTAAAGTTAGAAAATGTCATATGTATCTTTTAAAATTATTTCCTCGAATGAAACATAACAATCTACATCGAAGAGATGAATCAAATGATTTTAAACTTAATTTCATTGTGTAACAGTGAGAAGAAAATTAATTGTATAAACATTCCAAGCCTCATTGAACACAAGCCGCTCCGTATTTGATATGAATATAACGCGCGTACATTAGCTCGCTTGGACGTCGCTTAGTTAAATATGGACAGACACGCAAAAATCTCAAAATTTTCAAAAGCCACAAAAATGCCCTCAGCTTGTACAGAGTAAGTAAAATACTTATGTACAACTTGATGTTTAGAAATGACTGTGTTGAGCGGTTCTATTCCCAACTTCTCTTTTATTCTATGTCATAGAGCACAGGGTTTGGTAGATAATTAAAAACTATATTAACTCGGCTTCACATTTTAGAGAATGACTTTAATTGAGCCTAAGATGAAAGAGAAATACACTTATAAAAAAATCTATTTAAAAAAATATCTGTATATATGTTTGTATTAATTTCCATAATTTATTGAAAAAAACTATACGTAGACTTCTACCACCGAATATAACACAGGCCAGGCAACTGTGAGAACCAGTGAAAGATACCCATCGAGATGAGCGGATTTGCAGATAAACAACAACAACAAAATTGCATTTTGTGCCTCACGAGGCCCTTCTCCATAGAGTGCATGCCAGTTATTTTTCTAGACTACAACAGCAACTGTTTTTGCCTGTATCACAGTCCGAGCTTCCGATTACCCTTCAACCTTACCCAGACGACGGATAATTTTTGACAGATTGTCTGGCTAGGTTGTTGATCGGATTCACAGATCATGAATTCCACCGTGACGGAATCACCGTTCGGAAGACTTTTTCTTTATTCAAAGTCATGTACTCGGAAGTTCCGTGGTCATACCCATGTAGTTTCAAGTTTAGTTTGCTATTCTATATGACATCTGTTTACGGATCCATGAAAAATCTAGATGATCCAGCATTTAGTAAATCATGCTTCGAAATGTTCGTGACGGAATCACCTGAAACGGACATGACTCTTGACTAGTGTTGCTTGTCTATTTTTTTGCTGCTCTGTTTCAATCTGACTATTCTTATATGACATCTCTTACTAACATACAGTACCCAAGGATGATAAGATTTTTTTCATCGTGAGAAAAACGCGACTGGATCATCCCAGGGGTTAAATCTAGTCCGTGACGTAATCGACAAAAATCGTGATGGAATCACGAGTGCGCTTTTTAAATCTTACGGTAAAAGTGCTTTATTAATTACACATTTTCTTCAAAAAAATATTCCTAGAGTGAATTTATCTCTTCTACTTAGAAAATTAAAACTCTGACCTCTTATTTTTACTAAGGTACAGTGTTTGGGGGAGTTCCAAATCACTTTTCACATCCAGACTGCTAGCGCTTGTTCTTTTAGGAGGTGAGAGCGACTGCTGGTCTTATATTCTAGGGAAATCTGTCGTCTATAATTGTATGTAAAGAAATCTTCAATCGGACTTGTCAATCGATGAGAAAATAACCTCCGCTTCTGTGCACCAGCGCGGGCAGTTGCGCATCATTTTGGTGAGTTGCGGATCACGCCATCTAGCCGTTACAGGCACTGAGAATGGAATTTTTTATAGGCTTGAGGGGCCATCTGCTAATCATCCATAGGCCGGTGAAACCCTGGAGAAGATTTCAATGTTGTCTTAATTCTCCCCGCCCTGTGAGCGAATATTCAACTGTTGCAGTCCAGGCACAAATGACACGCAGATCTAGAGTCGAAAATGTTCTGAAGTATATTTATCTTGGAGCGAGCCTACAAAATTGCATTGTAATCTCAATTTAATTATTTTTTAGAACATTTTAGGATACGATGTCTGACAATCATGGAGGGCGGGCTAGTGAACTTTCCTGTACTGCTCCATAACGACAAAACAGAGGAAGCGGGAACTTCGTGACTTTAAAGCTTATCATATTGGAGTCATTTTAGGACTTGATCGAGCAGAGGATCATGGCTAAATTCAAAAGGCGGCCGTGTGGTATCTCAGAAATTCGTTTTTTTTCCAGCCAGTTCTGTCCATTTCTTCGAATTTTTCTGGCCTAAAAGTACTAGAAAGTATTTTATTGGGCAAAAGTAGTTATTCTCTACTTTATTTGGTAGTTTATGAAAGAAAAATCGGAAAATTAGAATTTCGAAAAATCGGTCCAAAAAATAGTCGACAAATGGCTGACGAGATGACGTTACTCGACGTCATCATAGCGTTCATCTTAAGCTTTGTTACTCTTTCAGGTAGAGCTTGAACAGAAGATACTGTGTGTTATGTTGCAGCGCTCTAGCCCTATGGATAGCGAAAATATATGGGTTGACTCCCTCCCCCCCCACCCCTCACCTGCGATACACCCCAAATCTTCCAGATCAGATAGTGTTAATAAAGGGACATCCAGTTATTGAACTCGTAGAAACCTCGCTCAGTGATGAACAATTTTATTTATATAAAACTTTCTATATTGGAGTAGATATGTCTGAAATTATTGAATATGATGATGTAATATCGAAAAAATGATTTGTTCACCAAGGTTTGGAATGATTCGCGTACATAGTTCCGGTTACAAGGATATTGTCATTGATTCATTTTTTTTTTTTTTTTTTGACAATGCCATGGATTGACCAATCTTCCTTAAAGTCGGTTTACACCTGTTGTATTAGTTGTGAGACGGTCCCTTATTCACCGATTTCAAGTTATGAACGGCGCTTATTTCGTTGATTCGGAATTGACATCTCTATAGCGCCATTATATTACAATGCTGGTCAGTTAACATTTATCGCAAATCACTAGATATTTTGTTTGGCCATTTAGCAAGATTCTGTCATTTAAATAAATACTGAATATACCGCCTAAACCCACCTTATTTCGCGCAGATTCACTACTGGAAAAATCGCACGTGTTTTTCGACTCTGTGGCAATTTGTTATTGTACAGTACCAGAAGTATTACGTTACCGAATTGACCGGAAAAGAAACAATCCAGGTCCGTTGTTTGACATTCATTTCAGTCCACGGAAACAGACGTTCCAATAAACCTAAAAAGTTTTAATCAGATACTTTACTTCAAGAAATATCAGGCATTAATTAGGAAAGTGATCCGCAACTCCCCGTGATTCGGAACTCCCCCAAACACTGTATACAGCTCCCGCCACATGCATATCTTTTCTGCAGATGTTTCAAAATAGTATAGTTTTCAGTAAAGTGCAATTTTTCTTCTTTGACAATTTAGAATTTCCCGAGTTCTTCATGTTCAAAAATTGCGGGAAAAATATTTCGCTATTAAAACACATCTTCTCTATTATTGGCGTGTTCCCGGAGATCATAGGAAGCGAATACATGTAGAACAAACAGCATGCTAATATAGGGTCTACGACAGAATGTGGAGTGAATTTTATGCGAAAAAGGGCTGTTCAGCAATGTCCGCTTTTCCGTGGAATTCATGAGATCACGATTGAAGTATCATGGGAAGATATATTTTTCCAGTCGCTATCTCCCCCCCCCGCCCATCTTCAAAAAAAGGAAAAGAAAAAGCCGAGAGAGCGCCTCGTGAGGCAGAGTTATTTTTCCAGACTACAACAACAACAACAGTTTTTGCCTGTATCACAGTCCGAGCTTCCGATGACCCTTCAACCTTACCCAGACGACGGATAATTTTTGACAGATTATCCGGCTAGGTTGTTGATCGGATTCACAGATAACGATTGAAGCATGGGAAGATATATTTTTCCAGTCGCTATCTCTTCCCCCCCCCCCAACTCAAAAAAACAAAAACAAAAAAGAACTTGAAAAGCCGGGAGAGTTCTTCGGAGTTTTACGTTTTTGACCTCTGACTTTGAATTTGACTTCTCACTTCCGACTCGCATCCTGGTGAATGACACTCGTCCTTTATCTTTTTGCCGATTCAGAGATTCTCGTGGAAGTTTCCAATTATACTATCCGGAATGCGAGTTTTTCTTTCGTGAAAATTTACTTTTTATGAAAGCGCAGGTTTGTCTTCGTCGCATGCCGGCCATCTGTACCAGCGCGAAGCTATAAGTACACGCGCGAATTTAGTACCCTCGAATTAAGAGACCCGGTGGAAGCACTGCAAAGGATACACACCTTTTGTGACGTAAGCATTCAATTGTGTCCAGAAACTTTTCAAAATTTCGTCGGGAACCATAGCAATCCCTATTGGAAATCACACGAGTCGTGGGTTCCCCATATGACAATTATTTGGCGGGAGATATCACGTTGCGCTCCTAGACCTCCGTCTGATCGACGGAGGTAAAAATGAATGAAGAAAGCACACGAAAAAGGAGTTCTGTAAAACATTTGAATTTATGTTCGACGTCGTCATATAAATTAATTAAATAACAATGGGTAATACAATCACAGATTCTTCATAATTATATATATCCAGCAAGATATATTTTTGTCATTTAGAAAGTGATCGTATAACATTATTTTCGTTATTTTTGGATACACTATCTTTAGTATAGCGCAGATTCTAGTACTGAAAATTGGTCGAGTTCCGTACGGGATTCCAATCAGCGACCCCCGCGGAGTAAGGCATCTAATCGGCGATCTAAACCACACGGTAATGAGAGCTGTGTCATTACGGTCACCGGTACTGTATGTTTGCTTTCAAGACTACCGGTCTGTTACCACCTATTTTGTTGGAGGCCCGTGCTGGCGATTAGGTGCCTTAATTTGAGGGTCGCTGGTTCGAATACTGCACGGGATTCAACCAATTTTCAGCACTTGAATATGTGCTTTACTAAGATAGTGTAATCCCAAAATAACGAAAATAAGGTTATATCCATCAAAACAACATAGCACATTAGATACTGAGCAACAACAACACTGGTCTGACTCCGTCGGAATACCCGAGAAAACATACATGGAATCCTATAAAGTATACTGATCGTGAGCGCTCCAAACACTGGGTATTGTTGGTAGAGACAGCTTGAGAACGAATAGATAACGTAGAGATGAATAGATAACGTAGTGATGAATAGATAACGTGTATGAACGCAAATATTATTCAGTTGCTTCGTGAATAAGATTCTTTCGCTTGTCTTGTTCTGTGATGTTTAACGCGGGTTCCTCGTATCTCCATACCACATAATACTGTTGACGACATCGGAGTTATACAAAGTGTTGGACGAGAGTAAAACTGTATCAGCATCTACAACCTCGGCCACAATCGTTCGTGCATTGCTAAAAGAATAGAAAGTTTGACAGATCAGTGTTGTTCTGGCGAATCAGATTGCAGTATTCTTTCGAAACGCCGAAGGATTCATGTTTTCTTGAGATATGATCGAGAATCTACAAGTATTGGACTTCCAATAGTGGACCAATTCCAAGGAGCTACCATTAATCTATGCAAATTCCTTGGCATGACAATGCGGATGAAAAGCGATTTCCTTTCCAAAAAACTTTCGATGGATATCTTTTCGATTTTACATATGCTTGCAAATACATTGTAGTCAGTCGATATTCATTGGTATGCTGGGTTTCCACGTCGAACGTCACTTATTGGTGTACAACGCCATGGTATGCTATTCACAAGGGTTTTGTTGCAAAGAAATCGGGATGTCGTCAATGTTTGCCGGAAACGCAGGTTCCTATCGATTCAAGTGTACCGTGTGAACACCCTTTGCCGCAAATACATGATACATCGCCTCCCACAAGTGGTCCATGACCTTGGAATCTGAGGAGCTTGGATGATGAGCTATGATTTTTATATAAGAGATTAAAAGATATTTCCCATCACGAGACTCTGACGTACAGGTGCATTAATTTTCTGTCTTGCATACTAGTCCTCAAATGCTGCCGTAACGCAAAAATCATGTTCCAACTCTTATGACAACTGTCCGTTGTTCGTATTCACGGTTGAATCTACACCTTCATGGCACAATATACGTTGAACTTAACCCTACCTGACCTGGGGGATGGCACTTTCCGCTCCCCCTCCCCCCCCCCGTTGGTTTTTTGCTCCTATGACTATGACTTTGTAGATTGTCATATTGGGGTCATTTTGAGCCTATTTGCATGACCCCTTGAGCAGTGGATCATGGAAAAATTCAAAATGGCGGCATGTGGGTACCAGAAAAGTTATGTTTTCGTCCGATTTCTTCAAATGTTTTGATTTTCTGCATGGGGAAGTGGATAGAACCTATTCTATTTCACATCAGATTATTAGTTACTAATTTATCATGCAGTTTATGCGAAGAATTTTTTTTTTCGAAAATTCTGACCGAAAAATCGTCCAAAAATGGTCTTTCTGATCATGACGTCACTGTTACGTCAACATGGCGGCCATCTTGGCTTCTTTTAACATTTGACCCAAAGATATAGTGTGGAAAGTTTCAGCCCTCTAGCCTTGGCGATAGCAAAAATATATGTGAGGTGGGGGGGGGGAGGGGGTACTTTCCGCCCCTCCACCCAGGCTGCGATGAAACACAAATCGCCCAGGCCACATTGGGTTAAACCGTCAGACGTCACTTTGGAGATGACAATCGGATATCGACAACAACAACAACATGCTGAAAGCGCCGACCAGCTGCCACACAATGACAATATGGGACAGAAACGAGACGGCGACGATGTTGGGTGGAATTGGACAAGTCGCTTTTGCTCGCATGTTCTTATCATCAGGATCTTTGGCATTGCTAATCTGTTCGGGAGACAGTTTGGTGTAAAAACAACTTTTGAGGTCTGACCCCAGCTTCCTAGATCCCCTGATTCAAACACCAGAGGACACATATCCGAGCAAACTGACCGTATACTTATGTCAAAGTATGTTCACACAATTTTCCTAAGGCAATTTGAAGCTCCTTTTGCGAAAGAATGAGACAATTTCTTGATTTATGGGTTACAAAATTTTGCGACAAAGCCTTTTACGCCAATAAAACGCCCAAGGCAGAAAGCCAATATACAAAGGAACATTAAATGACCACGATGTGGTCGCAAACATCTTTAATTCCAAACGGATACCATCAGTGTCACTTTTTAAGGGGTGAGGGGGATACAGAAATTTGCATAGATTAATGATACTTCATCTGAAATAATATGCTATTCGAATTTCACTACAGGCAGAATGTCTAACAAATCTCAAGGAAACAGGTAATCCTGCGGAGGTTAACAAACCGTCGAGGTAAATACTCAAGAATCAGATTCGCCAGAAATACACTGTTTTATATATGCACCAACCATTGTGGCCGAGACTGTATTATAGAGTTTTCAAATAGCACGGATAGCAACGGTGGGTGGAGGGAGCCTTTTGCTGAATTCAGTTTGGGTGGTTAATATTCTCCAGTCCTGGGAATTTCATGATGAATGGAACTCCAGATAGTGGCCCCTGTTCTTCTTAAAAACAGCGTCAGACAGAATAGACCCGTACAATAGTTACATACAAATATATCCACAATCAATCACCCATGTCAGCAACCAAAACGCGAAATTGCCAGTCGCCAAGAAAGGGAATGTATAGAACAATAAATAATCAGCTGGTATTATTGGAATGATACATACACCCTGTACATAGCTTAGATAAATTATCAATCAAATATTGCTCGAGAGCCATAGATTAATTGCTGTAATACCTGTATATGTACAATGATGCCGGCAGTTCATTGAGCAATATGCCATTGAAAATCCAGCACCCTGAATTTAGTCTAAAAAAATCATAGTACATGTGTATTATTTATGAATGACAGTGTGCACAGATATGTAACATGTAAATCCGTGCGAAAGAGGGGGTTAACCAGCGAAAAGTTAAGATCTAGACTACAAATACCAAGGTAGCGAATAGAGTGAATCTTCAATGTTAATGTCCCAGAGTGACATGACTAATATGCCATGAATAAGGTAATTTTCTGGGATATCCAATATGACGCACTGACATTTCACATATAAAATTTCTTTTTTCTATTTCCAGCTGGTACACTAACGTTACACATGTTTTTCACCGGTCGAGGAACTCTATACATATCCGCCTATGAAATACATTGAGCCAACATTTCGCAAGGAGGCTTTATCACGAAACTTAAATGCCAGTCCGTCAGATTGCGCAAAGTTCAATCATATTGAGCGGTAAATTTATTCAACTATCCTCTTTGTCTTCGAGTTTCCTCTTCAAAATGGCTTCTGACAGCATGCAAACAAATAGCATACTTTGCTTCAGATGACATTCTGTTGTGATAACCAACGGTGTATTTAATATAAAATACCTCGGAAGAACAGCTGAATTTGTTCTCTCTGGTGCTATACATTGTAATAATGACAAAAATCTCCTTACAGAGTTTAGTCTGCAAGAGTCCTCAAAATGGTCAAATATGATTACCGAAAATTGAAAATCCATAGGCGAAAAAATTGTAAATCCAAGACGCGATTTGATGTTGCATAAAAAGAGTAAAACTATTCTCAAACGAAAAACCTATTCCTGGCTATATAACTTATATAATGCTTTCCTCGAATTGTATTTGAAAGTCATTGTTGAGCTCATCATATGCTAATGAGTGGTGGGCTTGAACAGGAAATAACCACTTCCGTGTCAGTATCTTCTATAATGAGATCCTTAATAAATTTGACAGCATGTCCTTTGATGGTATTTTGAACTGTGCTTTGACATTATTCTCGAAGACCACGCATGATATTTGAAATTCCAGGAGACAATTTAACCATTACTCTCAGATGTGTCACCTAATGAATAATTTGGAGGCAGGAGAAGATTGTACATTAACCTATCCAGTGATCTTATATCTCCCCGAACAGCTGAAGATGAGCGATGAATTAAAATTTTCATGATCGTTCTCACTCCGGAGTTTAACCTGTGATGGCCCAGACGAAGTTCGTTGTCAGACCAGGAAGATTTGTGTCACGGAAGGTATTTTTAGACAATCTCATCCTATTACATTACACGCAGAACAGCATTTGTAGACAGAGGCCAGGTAACACTGCAGGCTAGTACTCGTTCTTAAGAGAGTACGAACGCCAACTTGTAGCGGTGTGACGACCTTGTGATGCGCTAGGACGATTTGTGCTAAGCTGGGGATACCCAGGATTAGTAAAATGCTCAACTGTATTTCCCACAAGTGAACGTCCTATTTGCTGGTTTAGAAAGCCACAAACAGAGAGCATGCTTGGCCCAGCTGTCCATGCAGAAGTGTATGGATGATTTGTTGGATATATTGATGCCTGATTTTCTAACGCGTTCACGTGCATGATCTGCTAAAACCAAACATGCCTCTGATCTGCTAAAACGAACACGTGATCTACCAGCTGGATAAGTTATCTTGCAGCAGCTAGCAAAAAGCTGACCTTCCCTTTAGGAGGCCTCTAAAAAAATCGTTGTTTTTTTATCTAGAAATCTGAGATTTGTTCTCGATATCGAAAATTTCGAAGGTGAGAGCGAATCGAAGTTTTTTGTCAAAAAAAAACAATGATTGCCGCCGTCGGTTTTCTTTCACCTTTTTAATCGGTTTTCAGTTGATAGAAAATTCTCGAAAGAAAACCCATATCGGGAATCAGTCGAGAAACCTTCGAGAATTGTTTGTTTTTTTCAGTGGACAAAAACCGATTGATAACCGATCGAAAGTAGTCCCGCATTCGACTATTATGTTACATTGTTGACATATACTAATATAATAGGGAACTGGCTACTTCACGGAAAGCGGTTGTGGTCCAGTGTAGAACTAAACATCACATGAATGTCCTCGGTCCCACTGATAAACCCATGGTACATAATTACTCAGTGTATTCCTAAAGTATATATCATATAAAGTTATTATAGATGAAGCAAATATATGATGCCAACGGTACTCCCTGTTTGTTTTAAAGTAGTCCAGTCTCAGACCGGCGATGGGTCGCTTGGACGCTGAGATGTTCAACCGAACTCATTATCTCCGGCCTATATTCATTAATCTTTCAAAACAAAGCTGCACATGAAATGCTCTCCCTCTAAAAATCGCGACGAACATGGTAGGTTCCATTGTTAAAGCGGCAGCTACAGCTCAATTGTACAGGGCTATATACCTTATAGCGCCCTCACTCACAGCGAGGCAATGGCATCAGCATCTGAATGATGCAATTGTATTCATTCGCCACTCCATGGTTTCGCGATATTCTCTAGAAGCTTTCTTGACAGTCTCACGATCAACAGAATACCATTGATTATAAACGATATCGATAAAATCGATTGAGAATTTTGAAAACATTTGGGTTTTTAGTTTTCTGACTCTCGACAGTCTCTCGAAGAATTCCCGATAACATCCGGATTTCTTCGAGAAAGAAAAAGAAAAGAAAATTCTCGATAGAAGGGGAAAACGATTTATGGGGACGCCTCCTTACGCATAAAACATTTGCTCGTCAATTCTACTGATCCATGATGAACTAACGTGTAACTATTTTAAATAAAGGTCGTATCCTATCTCATGTTATCTTTTATGAGTTTCTGAATGTGTTATTGATAATTGCTCTGCATGGTATTGCACGGATCGTGAAGACGAATGCTGGAAGGTTTGTAGATTGGAATCGTTATGACAGCTTAAAACAAAGACACTGTTTATCTCTCTCCATGCAGTGTGAAGAATTCCAGTACGGACAAGAGATATTCTACTGTCAACTTGTCAGCCCACAAACGTGGCGGCATGCCTTCGAAATATCCACAATGGCCGCCTTTCTCCGTGGCGACAAGTAAGTAATTTGGATACAAGCGAAAAAGGTCGAAAGGAATATTTTCTTTAACGCAGATCGGGTCATCAAGGCTATTTATACATAATACCGGTATCGCTACTTCGTCCACATCTCGCATGGGGTTATTTTTCTCCCAGTATTCATCTAGACTGCTAAAACCGTAAAGTTTACAATACACAGCCTGATCGAACTCAGAAATTGTCTTTGCTTGCAGCGCGGCTGGTATATTCACAGTTTTTGATAAAGCTTTCGAGTGTGAGCACAGTAATCTTTTTAGACCAAATAACATACAGAAGTCGTAAAAGGCACTGATGTGTTTGGTAAACAAGTCCCAAGCATCGTATCCCGGGGAAACACAGACAGCTGCGCTAAGATACGAGGACGAACCGAACTCTCCCAAATAAGACACAAGTAATCCTGACCCGGCGCTCATTCCCGTCGCGGTTAGCTTAGCTTTAGGATATTTTCCGCGGACGTATTTCACGACTTGTCTGAGGTCTGATGGGTCACCACAACTCTGTAACTTTGCTGTCGTTAGCACGCTTCCACCATGGCCTCTCTTATTGAATACTAACACACGGAAGCCTTTTTTCGTTCCCTCAAGGCACAAACTCCCCATACTGATAGCATCACCGGTCATTCCTGGAATGATTAGTAAAACTGGACTAGTTTTCCGTAGTATATTATTATTACTGTCGGCAATGACCCAATCAAGGGCGACAACTCCTCTGTCTTTCATCTGGAGGTATTCTCTGTCGAAAGTCACATGAGGTGATGGCAGAAACGCTGCCAAGAGGGTCTGAACATGAGCGTTCTGAGCCCAGACTGGCGGGCGAAACGGACGGTTAAGGCCTCGACAACGTTTCAACAGATGACTGGCCAATGCGGACTCTTTATAGAATAGCTGAGGCAAAATGTCTTTCGGCTTCAATAGTGACTTCAGGTAAACAAATATGGTAAGAACCATTGTCCCCAGCACTGTGACTACAAACGGCAAGGGTATAGATAACATTGTCCAACAGGTTATCATAATGAGGTATATCATATCCTCACCGATATCCTGCATTTCAGATCACATAGAAATAAGTGTCCGTCAAAACGTTCAGCTTCATAGCAACAAACTTCATTTCGAACCATCTCATCTGAGAGGTGACACCACTATGAAATAGATTTCCCGGTAGATATTTTATCATATACTATCTTTTCCCTCGAATATGATACTCATGTATGTACTATATTGTCTCGATATCTATCGTAAATTATCACCAGCTGTTGATATGTTGTATAACCGTTTACAATATCACTTGAACTGTCGTAAAAGCAAATGTAGTCCACACAGGCTGCACCGGCAGAATACAATCACATTACGACTCGCATATATTTCAAGTATGGATTCTTTTCAAGGTATTGTCTTAATCCGGGGAACGTATTGCTACAGTCGATCACCGATCATACGACCGCGTGAACGTGTTCTTCGCTTGAAACGATAATAGATGTGACGTTAATCGTTACTCAAGATGTATCCAGGAATAAAGAGGCTGCACGATGTTCTCGCGGCTGGCCACTTTCCCTTTCGATACATCAAAGAGACGGACAAGCTTTCACACACCAGATAGTCAACCGGTAGTATGGTGTTGCATTAGCGTTTCGCCTTCCGGCTCTCATCGAGCATAAACGTATGTTCAATTACACAGATCTTTTTCCAGTGACTTCAATTTCCTGTGCGGATCACGGCGAGGTGAAAATATTGTTATATACCGGTGTTTGAGTTAGGCCACATGGTGCTTAAATAGGGCCGAAGAGTTCATTCACAACTTCAACCCCGAAGCGGTTAATGTCCTGGATGTTCATCCGATGATATCAGGCGGTGTACATGACGTACTTGAGGGATAAATACTAATACATCACAATTCGGAGGTAGTTGGTATCGGAAATCAACTGAGACACCCCGTTTAACCATGGAGCCTACAGCCTGAGGAACTCTGCATGCCTTACCCGCCAACAATAATATCTTCCGATATGGAGCGGAACCTAATTTAGAAGAGGTTGGGTGGTCGTGGGGGCGGTCAACAATACGAGACCCTTGAGCAATATCGTACACACAACAGTTATCAGAACCCACAAATAGATTATAGTGGGCATCTGACCTGGTCAGTTATTGAAATCTCTGATGTCCGTTATTAACCCAGCTAAAGGTCCTTTGTTAGTTTTACCTTCAAGTCTGGCACATCTTTCTCTGAGATTGGTTCTTTGCATACCTTCGTATCCCCACTACCGTCTTACAGATAACGGTGCAATTTCGGTAGAAAACAAACAGTTGCTTGTCACGAACATCTCCGCTCGGAAAACAAATGTGTAAATCCCACGTACGATACGTGGGCAGTATCACAAAATAGATGCTGACAATGGTAGATCAGCTTCACGAAGTGCACACGTCCTGTACCCCTGTGGGGAGCTCTCTATGTACATCCTTACAGTTGACAACGTCGACTAAAGACGTTGCTTAATGTCCCCGAGTTTTGTCCGTCGTCAGCAGCCTGGAAATACAGAAACCAAAACGACATTCAATGCGTCTGTAAAACACAGGTATTGTGACACTGTAGACAGGTGGTAGGGGTTCTGACACGTACTTTTGCAGATAATTAGAAGCAACATAAAAAGGTCTACTACAAGGAAGTCCATATAGCAAGGACAAATCTTTAAGAACTTAAATAAAACCGATCGTTACAATGTCAAATTTTCTCATCGATCCATCGAAAAGGAAATATAAAATTCATATTCATGAGCTTCAGGAATTCTCTGTTTCCCATAACCTACCACCCCGCACCTTGAAAATTTAATTTCTTTTTTTATTGCTTCGTAATATCGCCCTTCGTGCAATATCGGCCCTCATAATATTTACGCCCATTATTATGGGTCCAGATTTCTTTTATCATGTAATGTTATCATGTATGAAACCTATCTTAATCTTCCGGTCTCTGATGGTTCCAGAGGTAAAATTACATTTGCTCGAGTAATCACAGTGTAATTTTGGTTTTCGCGATATGTGAAATATGTTTGGATTTTTTTTAGATATGATACATTCCGTTTCTGATTTTTCCAGCTTTCTCGCAAACAAGCAATTCTATATAGAAATATTTATCGTAAATGCATCAGATGTCAGCACAGATAGTCAAGGCACTCTCGTCTTATTACGATAATCATTACAGCGACGAAAATACATCTGCTTCAGTAATCACACTGGCATATCATTTCAGAAGAAAATGGAATAATTTGTACTAAAAGAATTTTACCGGCAAGTGGGCTAAAAACATATTCCTTGAAACAGGAAGTATATTATACTGGTTAAGACTCATACGTCGATTCGTTCATTGTGGGAAAACGCAAGCTTCTAAAGCTACATGTATTCACCACGTACATAATATATTCATAGCACAAGCTTTTGCCTCATACCAAGGGAGTCGAGTCGAAAATACATTCTTCCTGCTGTACTCGGAAGAAGAATGTGAAATACTCCGCAAAATCTCATAAATGTGCTTTCAGTAAATGAATATCACTGGTGAGATACAGAGCATTAACACTTTGGAGAGATGGACAGAGTGTAGTATTTTGGCCTTCAGTTAGCCCTGTCTGACCTAGGTGTGTACCGAAGCCTGGTAGGAAGCGGATTCCGCGGGTTCGCGGACATACATATCCTTGAATCAGTCGGATTATAAATCAATCCATAGTTTTCAGTTTCTCCAAGTTTTCATATCTGGGGGTCGTTTCACGAGGTGTTAGAGATATGAATTTGAAATTTGAAACATCATGATATCTCGCTGGTATCATTGAAACTGTTTCCGTTTCTCTCTTTCGAGAAACTAGCGCATGTTTATGTAGACTATGATATATATATATTTTTTAATTTGGTGCTAATGGTGTTGTTAGGTCTTCATAGGCGAAAATTCGTCAACTGATGACAGTCGAATATTGAATGACAGAGAGATGAATTTCTTTGTGGACGACGGCCGACTCACGAATAATCGATCTGAGACTTGTTTTGACACCATTTCTAAGTTTTTATGAATCACTCCATTTGAAGATTTTAATAAATACTATTCCGAAATTACACACCATAGCTGCCATGATTTCCAAGAGTTTTGCTCCGAAGACAGCGAAAAACACAACACAATTTCTGTGTGATCTTTGAC
The DNA here is from genome assembly GCA_036873755.1 of Hanleya hanleyi. Lineage (NCBI taxonomy): Eukaryota > Metazoa > Mollusca > Polyplacophora > Lepidopleurida > Hanleyidae > Hanleya > Hanleya hanleyi. The sequence goes on along the minus strand of JAVTVY010010338.1, from coordinate 27,473 downwards.
GCAGAAAATAAATTCTGGTAAATGCTCATGTATTGTATCTCTTTAGAAAGTAATTCATGTCAGTTTGAACTGATTTGTGAAACAAAGTTTCTCTAGTGCCTGGTGTGTTTGGTTGAAACTCGTGTTCCAACTCAACGCTGTGTCAAATCAGATATCACCGATATATGTCCCGGACTCGCCCAGTTTTACTACCGAAACGTTTCGCAGGATGCTTGCGTTGTACCATGGAGCCTATTCCATGATTGCACAGTTAATCCACAAAATGGTGTACAACTCATTTACATGCAAGAACTTCAGAAATTGGTTTCCCCTGATCCCATTATCGTGTTATGATCTGTTCATCCTAATAACGAGATTGTACATAGTTACAGAGAAGGTTGAACCGATGATAGACGTTGCATGAAAATGGACCAACCCTGATTTCTGTGTTTTAACGTATAATAGCCTTAGGCCGCTTCATACGTTTAGAACGATGTAACTCTTTGGGGTATAAGTTATTAGATTTAATATTCGGAGCCAGGTGATTATCGGCCGTAATAGCTATAATGATGTGCGAGTAATGGCGCCACGAGTCATCGATCAAACCCTAATTGTTGGTAAACCAGTATGACAGGGCAAATTCTTCCGAGTACAAAGACTAAGACATGGGTAAACACGCCTGCTCAAACTAACTGATGAGTTGTTTGCTGATAAAACTAAAAAGTAGATCTTCACACGAATCTCACCGATGTGTGATCATAAAGTATGCATAGTGACCCAGATTATTTTGCTGCGAACCTTATGGAATTTATATGTACTTTTGAACAGACGATAAGGTTACCTTGATCTTCTTTCCCAGCTCTTAATATAGAAACACGAAATGTATTGCGTTGTTTTATGAAAATTATATAACGGCTAAAAGGCCCACTTGTTCACTGTCATCGATACAATAGTTTGTTTATGTCCATAGCAGTTGTCCAGCTAAGGTGACAGCCAATGAAGTTATAAGCGTCTGGTCCTTCATTCATTATTCCGCCGTCGTCCATTAACGAATTTCCCCGTCCATATTCCAAAGACCTATTTCAGAATTAGCACCAAATTAAAGAAAAACAACAACAATCATAGTATACATAAACACATACACACAGGCTGGTTTCCTGCAAGACAGATCATTGATCATAGACTGGCGATGGTGACAGATCTACCGGAGTTCTCATTTGCTATAAACATGGTGTCGTTTCAGGATACTCTTGGAAGGGTATGGATTCTGGCATGTGAATGTGATGATTTCACATTGTGGATGAGAAAAACAGATAATTCAGCAAGTGGAATTTATCGGGGAGTAATATTTATAACCCGTGAAGTCCAACGACGAAATAAGTTCAACAAGCTAAGTAGCTAGCAGGTCCTCCGCCAAAAATATAGCCTGTTTGAGAGCGTACAGCACATACGCTTTCAATATCTCCTTAATAAATATAACTTGGAAAGTGGATATGTGTATGTGGAAAGAGACGTTTATCTGAAATTGTTGAGACAATCTGAGGAGGTTTGGAAAGCAGTAATGGGTAGTGTAACACTGGAATGTAAGTCTGTAGTTGTATATGGATTTGTGGATTGTGAGTTTTATAAATCGATGGGTGGAATAGATCAATATATCGCGTTCACAACACAGATGGGTACAATATGGGTGGGTGGAAGCCAAGATGGTCAATGGCAGCCATCTTGGATTACATACTACCGCAATGAAAATCAATACCAATGGCCGTCTAACTGATGTGAAGCACCTTCTCAAGTTTGAAGTCGATTGGTTGAGTTGTTCTTAAAATATCATGTTCACAAGATGCAGGATGGACAGAATCCAAGATGGTCAATGGCAACCATTTTGAATTGCATACTACCTCAGTGAAAATCAATAATAATGGCTGTCTAACTGATGAGAAGCACCTTCTCGAGTTTGAAGTCGATTGGTCGAATTGTTCTCGAGATATCGCGTTCACAAGATGCGAGACGGGTGGAATCTAATATGGTCAATGCCAACCATCTGGGATTACGTACCTCAGTGATAATCAATACCAATGACCATCTAACTGATGTTAAGAATCTCCCCAAGTTTGAAGTCGATTGGTCGATTTGTTCTCGAGATATCGCGTTCACAAGATGTAGGACGGAGTGAATTCAATATGGTCCATGGCAGCCATCTTGGATTACGTACCTCAGTGAAAATCAATACCAATGGCCGTCTGCCTGACGTGAAGAACCTTTCCAAGTTTGAAGTCGATTGGTCGAATTGTTCTCAAGATATCGCGTTCACAAGATGTGGGACGGACGGACGGACGGAAGGACGGGGGCACGGAAGGACGGAAGGACGGACGGGCGGCTAGCATTTCCAAGTCCTCCCACCACTTCGTGGCGTTCGGGGTGTCAAGGCTGAGCTGGGAACTAATACTGTAATTATCTTTACAGAAGCTTTGCGATTGACTGAACTTTCCGCCCAGTTTTCTTCACAAACCAGTGAATATGCCGAAAATTCTATTTAAATATTTGAATTGACCAATCAAATGTTTTAAAACTGAAAGATATCCCATGATTCACTGTTGTTTGTATATAAAACTCCACTGATCATTCAAATTATTTGTCTCCTAAGTAATATATAAAGAAACAATTATTCATTTGCTGTAACAATAAGTAATAAAACAAAATCAAGTTAAGGGTGTAGTCTGAGGAGGTACAGTTCCCTGCTCATATGGGGCTACAACATGGTGATTTGTCCATTTTTTTTTTTTACAACAGGCTGAATTTCATAACAAAAGTCAACAAAAGACTGACACAGCAGAACCATTTATGCGTATCACTGACGGTTCGGTAGTGTGATATAGGACTGACCAAAACGAAGTTAGCATTTTAGATTCAACGGTTGAAGGGTGACAAGTGCTCCTGCTGTTGCAGATTATGCTTTTGGTATCCCCAAAATCCACAAGTAGATAGACGGGAACGTAACATCATTTGAGACTAACTATATTTATTTTACACGAGCTTTCGCAGATAAATCTGCTTCCTCAGGTGTGAGGAAGCACACCTGAGGAAGCAGATTTATCTGCGAAAGCTCGTGTAAAATAAATATAGTTTATTTTACACCAGCTTTCGCAGATAAAATTTGCTTCCTCAGGTGTGAGAAAGCACACCTGAGGAAGTAGATTTATCTGCGAAAGCTCATGTAAAATAAATATAGCTAGTCTCAAATGGTGTTACGTTCCCGTCTATCTACTAGTTTAATAGACTAACACGGCTACCCAACAAATCCTTCCAAAATCCACTCTTATTCACTTTCAACAAAAAGAAAACTTGTAGATGGCTAATACATGAACCTCCAATAGTATTCCCACCCACACTGCGATTCCCCACCCCCACTCGCTCCTCGACATAGGACCGCTAACATATTTTTAAAAAGCTTGGTGGCCCCGCTCAACAAAAGCTATAAGTGTTTAGTCTGATACAGCAAAATGGGGAAAATTTGACCCGAGGAAGTTTGATTTGATGAGCATCAAGCAAGAAAAAGTCGAATCTCCTTATGTATTCAGTTTGATGACTTTTAAATCTTATACACACGTTTGGCTGCCATAATGCTTTAACGGGTATGGGGACTCCCCAGATCGTCTTCCCTTTACATGATAAACAAATGCTGAAATAAAAATAAAAATCAGCCTCTAGAAATGAAACGTCTTCTACTTTCTTAAGCTGGAAATGTGTGAGGTAGGTTTAAGGCTCTAGATATTATATTTACGGCTATCTATAATTAAAGTTTTAAGCACTCTCATACAATGGAATCATAGAGCATTTTTCGTGTCAAGTTATCCAGGTCTCCTTATGCCAAAATCTGTCAAATCCTGTGCCTCAGGTTGCCCTAGAAAATGTCCAGGTCAATAAAAATTCATACTTCAGATCCTACAATATCCGTAATCAGCACCTTAATGTATGTGATATAGTTGAATTTAAATACGCAAATGCTTATTTGATGAGAATGATAACTGTAACTCGATGTTTTAAAGACTGATATATATATTTTTAATGTTGAAAAATTAGAGACTTGTTTAACCGTAGACTCAGTCGAAGGCTGAGTGCTACGGGTTAACTGAAAATATACCACGAAAAAGTGGCAAGTGTGAATGCGAATGTGTAGACAAAAATGCAGTTAAGGAAGATTGAAATGAACGTTAATTGCTGTACCTACCTGTGAGAGACGCTGTTAGAACATGCCATGTACAACTGCAGGTAGAAAGACGTTAAGTGAATCCCCGCTACGTAATACGTATATAGTCTAGGATTGTGGTAGTTTAACGGGTGATCCTGACCCGTGTTTGTGACATGTTCTCCTCATTAAGTATGCGCATTCAGGTAAAAACAGAACACAGATAAACGTTCACAAACGAGTCGTAAACATTTCACTGCCCGGCAACTCAATCCCACGCTGGCGACAGCTTATTGAACGAGTCTACGTGTGTGAAGCATAGCTAAATATCAGTACACACAACACACTTGTGGGATTCCCCCCAGCCGCACGCTTAAATACTTCCGAGCTCTTCCCAACAAGCTTTACACTGGTTAATCAATATCTGTGGTCATCGGCGATTTTAACTACAAATCGAGCAGGTATATGTACACTATCATAGCGATAACAATCACCGCCAGTTTCAGTTCATCGAGTCGCGAGAAAGGCTGTAAGCACTCTATATATATATATATCTAGTTTAAGTGGAAAGCGGGGCGAGACAAACAAATATAATAGTTCCACATGCGTCTCGATTAAATACCACCAGGGACATTTATAACTATAGGATTCATAACAATATCTATACCGAAAATATTAATTACTAAACTGTTATGAATTTGGAATACATGTATCTGATTAATTTCAATCACTTGAACATCTCGGATGATATTACGCAGTTTCAACTCTACCTGACAGGTGTTCCCCACCTCATCACCACCACGTCTCGCCCCATACCTTCTCGCCTTCATGTTGATCAAAATAAAGATTTTATATCACATTCCATAGGTCCACATATGGACATGTATATAGCGAAAAACTTGTAACTTGTGTCTAATTCCGCTTAACCCGGGGCTAGGGGCCGTATGATCCCATGATCCTCATGGTGCTTATATGAACAGTCACAATCAAAGCGTGACTGAGATACACCATTCTCTAGATAACGACTTTAGAACGATTATTATGGATTAAGAATACTGATCAGCGATACGGATTTTATATTTTTGGAACATCATGATGTCTTGTCGGCATCACTGAAAACTGTTAACCGCTTCTCTCTTGCAGGAAACTAGACTATGTTTATGTATACTATCATTGTCTTGTTTGAATTTGGTGCTAATACTGTCATATGGATATGGAATAGGTCTTTGGATTATGGACGCGGATATTCTTTAATGGACGACGGCTGAATTATGAATGACGGACTAGTCGCTTGTATATTTATCTCTCTGGCTTCAGAGGTCACGACAATAATTTAGGCAATACTGCCACCCCGCCCGAGGCTATGGCACATTCAAAATCGCCTAGGCCGGGTAAAGCTATTATTCGGCGAATGAATATCCGCTGCCAATTCCATAGACAGTTGTCATTGGGAAATGACAGTATGAAAGAGGTACTGTAAATGCTGAGATTGAATATAAACAACCCGCAGGTGTTTAGACAAGCGATCTGTGCACGCTGCTTTGTGTTTCCATACCAGTCAATATTATGTGATGAACTGTGATTATCTAACTCGAATGTAGTACAATTACAAGGCGCGTATATTATCACCAATGCCCTTACATATACATATATGTATGTAGAACGACCCATGACATGTTTACGGTCGACATGCCGGCCCTTTATATGTACCGAGTTTTCTAGCTGACGACTTACAAGTCTGATATGTATTGAAAAATGAGGTCGAGGACAACTGTTTAATCATTTAATAAGAACATCTCTTCTGAATCGAACTGATTTAAGTCTGCAAATCATAAGTAAGACTTAGTCGTCATACTTCAATCTTCAAAAAAACGTTGGAACCTTTCATCAGGCATTGTGATATTAATGAGGGACGACCATGTTAATATTTGGTTCATACTCCATGTAAGTATCACGAGACAATGCATACAATAGTCAAATCTGGTGACAACAATATGTCTAGACTTGTGCCTTTTCAGCGACTTCGACAATAGCTCCCTACACGATTGATATATCGACCCCTAATACGCGATGTTAAAAGCTGTTGCGATGTTAAGGGCTTCTACACCGGTACGTGTTCCTTATTTCCCGTGGAAACCAGCACTCTAACGTATACACAACATCCCAGATTAACATGTTTTAATGAAATTTGTAAGCTGGGAATAGTAAAAAGTAAAAACTTTCTTATGGATATCAACTCTATTTATTCATGTTATTGGCGAAGTTAAAGGTTCTATTAGCATTTCCTAGTTTGTAAATTGGATAATACTCAAGCATTATTAAACTCATCGTAAATAGAAGGGGTTGAGTATCATTGCCTGCCTCCCCCATACCCACACTACCCTCACAAACACACACATCTGCACACACACGCGCCGATATAGCTAGTTGAATAGTCCTTGATATTTGAGAATCGATCCAAACAACATATATATCTGGAACATATTATTAATATTATAACAATCAGTTTGTCAGTTTCCGTAGCTTAATGTTGCATTAATGTTTTGCTCGTCATAATCAGTTCACTTTCCCTGTAAACTGAATCAGTTCTGAATGCTCTGAAGCATGCTCATTTTATAGACGAAATAATAAAAAGCGTAAATATTTTAAGACTCATGACTTTTCTTTCTGAAATTGGTATAATTAATAAGCCATGAATTTTCAATCGTTTCCGCTCTTGATGATAACTGTTCTGCAGTTATGATGACAACTATATGCATTTCAATTGATTTATGTACAACAACAGAAAGTTTCAGGAGAGTATCGCTATTTCATTAATTGGAATAATAGATTAATCGATATGTAGTTTGGTGCTTTGACATTTATCAACTCACTCTGACATTTCGTGGACAACCATACGTTTTCTACGCAATCTACATGTCTCCCCATTTATCCATGCCTATTGCCGCCAATAACAATATCCTTTTGACATGCGTCTTTTGGATTATCATGTTTCACGTATATCCAAATTGATTTGCGATAATGTAATTGATCACCATAATTATACGGATTCACAAATGATAGCTATACAAGCAAGCAAGCCTGGCTGCCACGCTAGAGAGCAGCCTCGCAAACTTATAACAATATTTCCGCATGGGAATGAATAGCAACCGCTTTGTGACCCCATTTGGAAGCGTTCAACGGTTAGGTTTCAATAACAAGTGACTGCGATACACACAATGTAATTTAGCAGCATCTGATTAGCGAGGTCATGCTGGCTATTGGCATCAGATCGGAGTTAATCACGTCCGGGACGGAGCCCTAGAACTACATTGTTTAGAAATTTGATGGACAGCTCTCAATGGCGGGAATTTGAAATTTCCATGTCCAACTCCTGTCAAGACTTTCACAGTTGATGTCCCACGTGGTAAACATTGTCATGCCCAGTAGATTTATGCATCGAGAATTTTCTGATTTTTTTGTGATTTTTATGCTAATACATAAAAGGTAACAAAAATTTTACTGATCTGATACCTGTCAACTGATTTTCACATTTGACCAGAGAACTTCAAATCGTCACTGTGGCTATAGCTTTGACTTGATCAGCCAAATTTTCTCCAAGCTGACTCATGATGAGGTCCACTTAACACAGCTGGTAGTCATGAGCAAATTAGCTTTCGAGATACAATAAATTATAAATGGAAGAAAGGAAATTCACACAGATGTGTTCACCAAACAGTTAACAGTTTAAGTGAGTCAACTTCCATCTGTCTTCACCTTTCATGGTTGTTAATGTAGCAGAGATCAGCAAATGGCCATCAGCTATGTTGTCATTAAAATTTATTCTTTTTTTCTCCTATGTTGTGTCTTGACAAGTGTTGTCAGTTTGCAAACATTGCATTCATGGACTTGAAATCCGACACAGAATATATCCCTCAATGCTATTTATAAGTTTTCTCAGTAATAATAACTGTTCACAAGTAATATGTGCATCTTTCTAATTACTGCCAACAAGATGTTGATGAGATGTAGATCCATCCAATTGAACTAACGTATATTCTCTATATGTGAGTTGTGTATGCCATAGACACCTCTGTTATATTTTTGGATGTGTTGTGTACACATTTGTGTACATGTATATTGTACTTTTTACTTGTACCTCGGTCTTAAGTAATATGAGGCAAACTTAGGGAAAATTATAAAGGGGGTAGCCTTGGTATATAGGCTGTAAAATCTCTATATGTACATAGTTTTATCTGTGCTTTCGCAATATAGTTTTAGGATGCGTATTGTTTGTTCAGATGAAAGTATTTTTATTTCAACATTGGTTCCATGACTGACAGGCATCAGACAGGGGTTAATCACTTCCGAGTCGGAGCCCTTGAACTACATTTTTTAGAAATTTGAGAGCAGACTTTGTGGATTTTATAAGCTGTGATTTTTCAGCATTTCTGATACATCTGATATTTTAAATTGCAGTTGAGTCTTCAAACTGTATTTACTGGTGTTGATTTGGGCAACTTCGGGAAAAGCATGATGGATAGAGACATGATCAGTGAGGGGTGAAAATGCTCTCTGTTTACAAATTGAATGACATTCGGTAACACCGGTCAGCTGTCAATGGCGGGAATTTGAAATTTCCATGGTCAACTCCTGTCAAGACTTTCACAGTTAATGTCTCACAAGGTGAATATTGTCATGCCAAGTGGATTCATGCATCGAGAGTTTTCTGATTTTTTTTGACATTTTTTATGCTAATACATAACAAGTAACAACATTATTACTGGTAATCATATGGCACTAGTTATTATTAGTAGCAACATCAAGCTAGCCATACAACACTAGCTATCACATACGCATCAATTGGGGTATACAATATCGCATGCACATAACTATTATATATAGAGAGAGAAATGACGTTTAACGTCGCGTTCAGCAATATTTCAGATATAAAGTGACGATCCAACAAAACTCCAGGCATTCCAACAAAAACAAGTCAACAATCCAGAAGTAACACCAAAACACATGCACATACACTAAACTTATGCAACAAACCGAACAAATTTTATTCTTTCAAATAACCTAAAATACATTCTTCTCTTACCCGACTAAAAAGATCTTCTGAAGTAGCTGCTTGATAAAAAGTATCTCTTACAATCTTGAAATTGATACAGTCGATCAGAATATGTTTCACTGAGAGATCTTCTCGAAATGGAATACACCTTGGAGCTGGTTCCTTTTTCAGTAAAAATGTTCGTGAGTTAATAGGGTATGGCCGATTCTACATCGCCTGATCATGGCTTGGTCGAAACGTTTCTGGCCACTCAGATGAATATATCCTACAGTTTTTTTGAAACTCATAAAGTTTGTTATTATCCACAGCATTCCATAAAGATTGAAACAGCTTTCTCACATAAGCACATACAGGCAGAGGGTCTGAAATCGCTATATGGAATTCCAATAGGATCAGCCTCATTATCTAGGACTGCCTTGGCCATTTCGTCAGCTTCAGTATTTCCTGTTATGCCAACGTGGCTAGGCAACCAACAAAACATAACATCAATCTGTTGATGAAATCTACGATCATATATATTGTAGAATTTTCAGAATTGTTGAAGTTCCCCACCCAAAAGCTTGAAGGTATGACAGTGAATCTGAGAATATGACATATTTTCATTCCTAAAGTAGACCCAATCCCTTGTAAAGATAACAATAGAGCTTTGCCTTCGGCATTGAAAATCGAACTTTTACCTGGAAGTCGACAGGGTTGAGTTTCGGAACTAAAGATCTCACCATCTTTAGAACCATCGGTAAAAATAGCTTGATGCTATCTGTATTTTTCTCTCAATGGACCAAATTCTTGTGTATACAAGAGATATCTCGTGTCTGCCTTTTTATATTTCGTCATTGTAATATCGACTTCTGGTCTGGCTAGCTGCTATGGTGAAACTCGTAAGAGCTTGCTAGGTAAAATATGACTAACCTTAATACCAGCTTCTACAATGTGTGGTTTCATACAAATTCCAAGAGATGGAATAATGGAGGATGTCTTCAAATACAAATCGACGTATGGAGGGTTGAAAACACAGTTATTTCCGGAAGTTGAGCGATTGGGTAACAATTTTGTGATATATTGCAGTGCTAGTTTAATTCTTCAAAGTTCACAGGGAGATTCATCTGCTTCGACATATAAGCTTTCTTTAGGTGATGTTCTGAACGCTACGAGGCAAAGTCTTAGTCCTTGATGAAGAATAGGATCTAGCTTTGCACTTTTGACTTGCTTGCACTGTTATAAACAATAGAGCCATAATCAAGCTTAGAGCGAATAAGTGATCGATATAAATGGAGAAGCGTCTACTGATCTCCTCTCCACTTATAACTGGCAACTACTTTCAACAAAGCAAGAGCTTTTGTGCACATTGCAAACAATATTCCTAAGAATTTGACTTCTTTTACTACCTTGATTTCAGTTCCATAAAATGTAAGTACATATTATGTAGAGCAACACGACATATACGAGTCATATACGACACTGGCTAACGTGAACCAACATCTTGACAGCTACAATGAATATAGCGATATTGCAATAGCAACATAATAACCGTATGACAGTAAACAACACAATAACCATATAGCACTATCACATAGCAACACCATTATTACTCCAACTACATGGGAAATAACCACGGTGCTAACAGTATATGTGAACCATGCGAATGCAGTGACAAAGAATAGATCATTCGCTTCATTAATCAGTTTATCCATGAAGACTGAAAGCATTAGTCGAAACATTGTTTCTCCGAATAAATCCGAGGTTCACATATTATCATGACAATTAGTCAAGTACTTGTGAATTGGAGTGAATGAGCAAGCTATATGTTCCCAACTGGACTGGGCAGCTCAGTTGCTAGAGTATTGGGATGAGATGTCGTTTATTCTAGTTGGACTTTTCACGATGTGGAAATATTTAAAACATTGTACATGGCGGCAAAGAATGGTTGATTCATGTGGTGGACAGATGGCACCACATTCGAGCAGATTCTATGGAAATGCCATTCATCGAGCGGATTTGTGACAAGGTACATGTAGACTTGAACTAAATTTTGATCACGCCGTTCAAAATTTTAGTCCATATGTTCCACAAGCGGAGGATTTTATTCAACACGGAGCTCCCTTGAATGTGTTGATGAATCAACTACGATGGATACAACATGTGATTGGAATTGCGTAGAGATGAAGGAAGCGACATTTCGTTGTCATGAAATATTAATGCCGATCTATGCATATATTTGCTTCGAGATATTCTTCACTCCCGTCCCAATGTATACACTTTTCGGCGGACGGACACACATACATCATACTGAACAGGCTTCTTGTTTGCCACGAGGTATATCTAGTTGATTGCAGCACACTGACTGGTCCGAGTCCTGCTTGAGCTTGATCTTTGGACTTCAGAGTAGGTAGAGTTCTGTATTCCTTCAATGCTGTGGTCTACTCCAATTACAAGCGTCTAGTCCGTCATTCATAATCCAGCCGTCGTCCATTAGAGAATATCCGCGTCCATAATCCAAAGACCTATTCCATTTTCCACATAACAGTATTAGCACCAAATTCAAAAAGACAATCATAGTATACATAAACATAGGCTTGTTTGAGGTTGAGGTGTCATGTGTACTGTCGTTTCAGGTACTATAAAATATGTACCGCGTCGTGAATATTTCGTTCTCGTTTCATCTCAAAATCCCACACAGCATCTCTCCGACTACATAATTGTGCGAGGTCCTGCTCAAAGCTGAAGAGTTGTAATTGACCGGAAGTACGAGCTAATCCTGACAATAGACTATTGCACGCCCAATGAACTGCTCCTATAGGGTTTCTTCTCCACAAGCTGTACTTATATCTAATGGGTTCTGATTTTATGGGTTAAAACGGAAAATCATTGGAAGGAGTTACAGGTTACCATCCCTTTGTGGTCACTATAATTGGGCTCTAAATAATATCGTGTAAAATTCAAGAAAGGTTCAAGACAACTCTTTGTTGAACTGTTTGTCGAGTATCTCAAATATAGAAGTAAAAGGGAATGGAAAAAATCACATCTTCAGAGACCAGGTATGTCGCATGTCAAAGCATCATATACCATTAAATACGTTTGAATCTTCCTCGATTTTCAAGAACGGAAATTAGCTGTTATCGGTAATCGCAGCAGCATCAAAGGATCGACAGATCGATGCATCTACAAAAGATCAACAGATGAAAAGCGGTATTCCCACATCACCGGATTCAGTGATGAAGTGGACATGGTAGATGAAGCTCGGTCAAGTCGGAGCGGTGATTATCCTCCATACCATCAACATATCGAGGGAATTCTACTTATGTGACAAAGACTCACGTATTCTCGTACAAAAGTAAACTTGCACCTCAAGTGAATCATGTTAGATGATATGCGTGGCCCATACTTCTTCTCTAACGTAAGACGCAGATGTGAAAGATAAATTTTTGTAAACAAATGCACAACAGTATTTTCAATAAGTGTGTCGGATGACGTCTGATATGTAAGGTTTTTTGCAATTCTTATCCTTGTTATGGAAGATTTTCACAAGACAATACACACGATGAACTTTACTGAATTTAGCTATTGTCTTATTGTATCACCACATGTGAATCGCATGCGTACATGATCTCTTGGGCTATATTTCGCAAATTTGTATAATTCCACTTAGCCCAGGACTAGGGGCCGTTTTTCATCGCCATGGCGTTAAAATGTTTAATGTTCCACGATTCAAGTTCAGAGCCAAAGGCTGACAGAGGCATCTTATACTGTACAACACAATTTAGAAATTCATTTGGACTAAAAAAAAACATTGAAGAATTTTATGGAAAGATTGTCTTGCTGCCATCATTTAAAACTGACATCTTGTAATTTATATTTTCATTTTATGCATATATGGAACTGGTGCTAACTGTCGACCGTTGAAATTCCTCTGTGGTCAAGGACTGAAAACTGAATTTCGGATCTGGGGCCTATAGCTGACAAATTGAGAGTAAAGTCAAACCAGTTACTGTAACAATGTTCTGTAACGTTGTTTGATATCGGTATATTGTTCACAACAGTGCATACGCCATATGCTGGCTCGGACTATGATAACATTGTTAACAATGTCGAACTTGTAATTGATTCTCTTGTCGTCAGGGTTTGACGACATGAAACTGGTTCATTTGAAGGTGAATAGTATGAGAGTACAGATATAACTATTTCAGGCCGTAGGTGTGTTTCCGAAACGTATAAAATTATCATTGCGTGTTAGTAATGAAAAGAAGCGAACGGTTTGATAATCTTTGTCAAAATGGCCCATTTTGTCTACAATATTCTCTCACTTATATTCGCCTACGATATCTCTCTCACTTATATTCGCCTACGATATTTCTCTCTTGAACGACGGGTCTTATACTGAGCAGAAATACCTGAATATCATATCATAAACATGTCACGTCGATCTATTCAAGTTATAATTCGCATTCCTTCTTCGTTAAACTCTTCGCCAGTACGACGTCTCTATTGTGTACTATCTCCCATGTTAGTATACCTGTCAGACGCACTTCGTATCTCCTAGCTGGTGAATCTCTTACCGCATAACGAATTGTGATTAAATCTTCTACGTTTACGTTGTATGAGCCAGGATTAATTGCGAAAATACTGTGTATTATAATTGGGTGACAGGAACTGAAATAATTCTATTGAACACAAACACAAACTACAAACGATAACACAATCTTCACTGAGTCATATATATACCGCTGGCGATGTATATATTATATTGATTTATATCTAGCAATCAGGACATGTGGGACATCACCGATACGTTCACCTTGAATATAATATTTTCACAATGCTTGCTAAAAATGCCATATATTGAATCTACTATATTGGATATTCCAAATTATAAAAGACAAGAACATGCGTGCCGTTTACCTGTTGGCAATATTATATTTCAAGAGGGTATAGATACAAGCGTTAGGTCCGACAATCGTAGGCCAGCCGTCGTCCATAACGTTCTTCAACATAAAGAGATTCCGAAATTTGACACCAGAAACACCGAAACAGACGACACGTTCTCCATTCCGCTCCCCTCCTAGTGAACTTTTCCGCTCCCCTAGCTCCTAGTGAATATTTTCTCGTGCTTCGAAATGGAGAACAATCGAGAACGGTTACTTACTGAATTTGTAGCTTATCATATTGGGGTCATTTTGAGCATATTTGCAGAACCCCCTCCATAGAGGATCATGATGGGCAAATAAATTCGGAACAATGACCGTGTTCTTCAAAATTTTAGATTTATTGCGGATGTAATTGTGTAAAAACTATTTTATTTCAAATCAGATAACTATTTACTGCATTATCATGCAGTTTTTGTGAATAAAAAAATAACCGCGTCGAAAAATCGGCCCAAAAATTTCTTCTGAGAAAATGAAGTCACTGCGACGTTATCGTTTCGGCCATTGTAGATTGTTCACATTTTCTGCTGGACATTGACAAAGAGAAATAGGGATGCAAGATTCAACCTCCATGATATTTGCTTTCTAACACGAAATTACACAAATCTAACTATATCATACATTGCCATGCCTCAATATGCTATTTCAGTCGGCGATACAAAAGCGTATTGATATGATACAAATACGAAGGAACTTCGTTCGTGCGATTCTTGGAGTTTGAGATTTTCAAAGAGTCGAGAATATGTTCTCTTCTCCAAATAAACGAGTGAATCGGTCAGTGCAAATGGTGTGTTCTTTGTTTTTCGTGACTGAAACAGAATATAAGATAAATTCGCTGTATTTCCATCGATGAAAACTGACCAATAGATCGGATAAGTTTGAGGATCACCGAAAGTAGTGTGCCCCGGCTCAAGCTGTGTGCCCCGGCTCAAGTAGTGTGCCCCGGCTCAAGCTGAGGAGGCCATCATCCCTCACTGGGTGAAACGTCAGTTTTTCAATTCTGGAAACCCAATCCAGGAACCGGGGTGGAGCAGTTTTCAGATGGATTCCGTTAGGTATCCATGAAACAGAGACTTAAACGTTTTACTCGGTACTTCACGACTATATCTATGTGAATGTGAATCCACATTTTCCTACGAAGTAGGCTACAGATCGCAAATTGTCCGGTAATGAGTCAGTGAGTCAGTCAGTCCATACGAATCCTTTCGTCGGCAAAATAAGGAGAACCATTGACATTAGAACCTTTATTTTTGGCATGAACGTGCATTAGGGCATTGTTACCAGCAAGTTCTGATCTGAAATAATTCTGATTAAAATTAGATTTATAATTAACACTTCAGTATATTGTTATAGATATATGTAAACTGTAGCCTTTAACGTGTATCCTATTTCACATCCAAACATTTCATCATTGACCACATCAGGCTTCAAATTCAGGTCAAATTACCCACTGATGGTAAAGTATCCTACATCAACCAATTAAGTCAGCCTGGTGCAATAACCCAGCAGAAGAAAGAAAGATGTGGTATCATCCTTCAGATTAGTCTGTGTGAGCAACAATGATAACAGTTTACTGAGGGTGAAACAAAGCCATGACGGCTGTTTAAAGGGTCTTAATTTATTTTCTTTGGGTAGAATTTAACTAGATAAAGTAACTTTGATCATCATGCCAAGAAAACTGTGGTCCGTTTTGCTCCAGCGTTTTATCGCGTTTAATGAGTATCAGTTACCACCACGGAGTCCTGTCCAGCTAAAAATACCCTGTCATTGATCCACATTCGACTGTATGCCACATGGCCCTATTACTGAGGTTAATCTTAACGTGCATCTGGGACAATTCCACAATTGCCCGACAGCATAGGCCTACTGCATATACCCTCAAACAATCAGCGCTGTTTGCATAACTTAAATTGTTAAACCATATCATTGAAATAATATAGCAGAAAACATTGATGTGAGTTATGATATGTACACTATGACCAAAGACATGTTCATAATGTGCTAATCGGATAGTTAGGACAATCATTACTTTGCATCAGAGAGTGTGTGACTAGGATTCAAGGGTTAAGACTTTGGAGGGAAATACAATTTTGACAGCAGAAATATGATACCGCCATTTGCTGATTAGAGCGATAAAACAGGGTAGGCTAAATGGACCCTTTTCAATGCAGTATTTCTTGGCATGGATGTGAAAATATGAGGACATACTTTGGGTTTTTTTTGTACCTCTTGAATATTGACTATATATCACACTTGGATATAATTTGAACAAAAAATTACATGTGTAAACAAAATATGTCTAAATTTCTCTTGTCATTTCAAATCTTGATCCATTTTGATTCCTCGATTAAGGGATACAGAATCACTGCCACGGAGTGTGTTGGTGTGTCACAGCAATGCAATTCCGATTCACACAACGAAGCTGAGGTGGTTTAACGTTTATCAATGAAGAAAATCACCGATCAACCGCCATAGAATATAATGTGAAACAAGAAAACCGGAATAGTACATTCATCAGATTGCCGATACCCAAAATGTGTTGTCTCATATATCTAGATAACAACGTGATGTAGAGACGCTATTTATTCGTCTTTGTACCGGTTATGCTCAGGAGAATGACATAGAATCATTATTATCTTGTGCATAGAAGGTGTTGGTCTTGAGTTGAATTACCGTAAACTACATAAATGCTACCTTTCTACCATAGTACTATATATAAAAATTTGTTGTATTGTTGGGAAAATAATGTGATTCAGAAAGTTGTTTTGATCCTGGACAAGGGCACTGAAAACCATTAAAGAGATGTAAATGTATTTTCACACGTAAAGCTTGAAATCTACTGAACCTATATTATTCAATCTGTTTCCTTTAAATAAAAAATTGTAAAATTAAATCGGCGATCGTTATTTATATTTGGAATGAAGGCGCATTAGGAGACTGTTACCAACAAGTTCTGAGCTGACCTACTTTTGATGAAAATTTCTGGTGATTTTTTATGAAAATCACTAGCGATTCTGACTTGGGCGGTGCCCATCTTAATATAGGCAGGATTTCAACTGGGGGTGTAATTTAAACAAAAACATTACATGTGTAATTATGTCAAAATTTTTCTTGTCATTTCAAATTCTGATTCCTTGATTAAGGGATACCGAATCACTGCCACGGAGTGTGTTGGTGTGTCACAGAATCACTGCCACGGAGTGTGTTGGTGTGTCACAGATTCACATCAGCACAGTAACTGGTAAACTATTCATTCAATCCCATCACTTTTGATCTTCAACAAAATATTCAATACTGTTTTAATCGAAAATTTCTGGTGATTTTTGATGAAAATCTCTGGTGATTCTGACTTGGGCTGCATGTGCCCATCTTAATCTACGAAGGATTTTAACTTGGGGCGGGTGGGGGGGGGGGGGATTGCCAAGAGCTCAGTGCCTGTCGGAGTCCTAATGCCTACCTTACTTCGTAGGTCCTGTGACGCATAGTCACACTGCCATGTGATAAGTTATATGACATTTATGCAATATATCCACCAGTAAAGCCTATTCATTTTTCCCTGACAAGACTGCATCGTCCCGATAGTGTCGAGATTAACTTACGATGGTTTCGCAATAACTTTTCGTGCTCAGTCACATACACTGAGAGTAATATCGAATGATTTTCGAAACAGGTCAATCAAACAAAGCGGTGTCGATATCACAGTTAATGTCATTTCCATGACATTATTTACAGAGATACATAATAAGTAATTATTATATTAGAACATGGTTTGAACAGTGGCACAATGAAATCGTTAAACGATACCTATACCTTGACGAACCTACAGAAACGGCTGATGATGAGATGTAATTATTGCGATCGCCATCGTAATAACTCAACTAATCATCAACATACAAAGGGCGTCAAGCAAACAGCCCACAGATCAGAGTGACTCTGATTTTGAATGAAGCACAGTGGTGTGTATCTGCGAGGGAGATAACGATTTGTTAACAGTTGTTAAGAGTCGGGGCGACCTGAGACCGTCTCGTCTTAATGATCAACTCACATTTATAATCAAGATACAGGATCTGACAATTACCCCTGACCAGCATAAACACAATCCATAGAGCTATGCTGTTCCAGTACCGCGTAGATTTCTGAAGCTGATTAGTACGGTCAGAAGAACTCGAATCCCTATCGCTCAATTGAAGAAACTAAAAGATATCCCACAACTCTTCGAAATTAACAAATGTCGTCTCTCCTTTGTCTCGTGTATCTCACGCAAGCATACTGTTATGAGTATAGCAAAATGACGTTGAAAAAATACATTGTTAATGAAGCAAAGCAAGCTAGAAAAATTCTTCGTTGGAACTCACAGATCCCCGAAAAGAAATCTTTTTAATATGTTTTTATCTAATATTTTAAACAAAGCGTTATAGAAAACGGGTGAAACCTACATGATATTGAAAAAAACATATGTGTAATTCGAAATACATTTACCATGCCTACAGTACCATAGCAGCCATGGGGGTGTATAACCTGCAAAAAGAAGTTGGGCGACAGAAAGGTCTCGAGTCTATGCCCAATGCCGTTGACTGACTAGTTAATTAGTGCTGTGTCTATGTGATTATCTACTACTGCTATACGTTATTGATCTTCGTTTGTAATATCATACCACTAGCACGAGTGACCTATACATTAAGCTTTGGTCACCTGAAGGAAAGCATATTAAATACTGGCAAATAATGAATTTGATACTTCAAAAGATGGCTATAGACAGCTAGCATGAAAGTTGGACGTTTTCAGCAAATTTTCAGTCAAATCCCGACGGTGTGTCTAAATGCGACGCAGCGGACCCAATATCACCATTTTAATTGTTGCATCAGCGAGGCACCATGTTGTAAAGGTAGAGATGATACGCCACCCAATCCCATTATATTGACACTGGGCCAACCAGACCTTGATCTCTCCTCTTAATGCTGAGGATGTTGGGATACGTCTGTTGCTGTAAGCAATATATTTGATTCCGAAATGGATCCAACGTAGTTAGAGAGTGTTAGAAATGTCAAAGCAGATGGTGTTTTCACGTGTAGGTTCAACTATATGAAACGAATCAGATAAAACGGATACTATTGGAGACCTGATGCAATAATGCATATCTATGAATACAACACTTCAGGTTATATGAACCCAATGTACTCAATTCCACGAGATTTGTAACTAAATGTAATTCCGTAACATAATTTCAAAAACCCCGATTATGTCATTCAAAAAAATGTTTACCCATGTTGCTGACCAGTCAATCTCGCCCTCTTATCTTAAACCGACTATTCGTGCATTGATGAAACATGGCAATATAGTTCATGTGTTTAGATCTATCCTGAGAATTTTTTAGGGGATGAACTGTAGAAAATATGATTTATTGCCACTCCTTACAAAATGGACCAAAATATAGTTCCGTATCGCTGATTTTATCATCCAATCTCATTATCAAATTTGAATATTTACTTGACGGAAGTCAGATTTAAGGCAGTCCAGATGCTCAGGAATCGAACAAATCATCATCTGGAACGGAAAACCTTCCAGTTTTGAAGGAATATTCATGTAACCAAACTTTACTGTAATTCCGTAACGAGGATGTCACGTGATCAGTTACAAAACAAACTTATTTTGCGTTTTTTTCATTTCACCCTTTTCTCTCATCCTGCAATTCATGAAATGATATTCCGTAAGTTCCAATGGACGAGTAATGCCAGGGCCTCAGGCGAACTGGAAACAACGCTGAGATAGTGATCCCTGCTAAAGCCGACCATTTGATATAGACTGAAAATGCCATTCGAAATGTCATCAATTTTCTCGCTCTCTCAATCTCTTGTTTTCGGTTTTAACAGGAAATGGAACAAGATGAAATAGTGCAATTCAGCCACCATACACGTAGAGGCATGTTACTGTTCATGCTAATTGACATCAAAAGCATACCAGTCATATGGAAATTAATGGAACAGGCTGCAGGTCTGACGAACAGTGACCAGTCTTTGTCCATGAAGAATTTACCCATGTTCCTCCGCATTCATAAGAAAATACACACGTCAAATTCCCAGTAGACATGAAACAAATAAATATATAAACTCAAGCTAGTGTCTTGCCCAGGTAGTTAGTGCCATTAGCAACTTCAATAAAAGCATACCTGGTATCCAATATATCACAGAGATCAGTTTTGGTCCTTGTGATGTGTTCAGAAATATGCTGTCCGTATATTTGCCTGTGGGGCATATGATTCCTTGTCAGTACCTCGGCATCATTCCCCACCGCCCATGTGCTATCCTCAAATTCGTATTGTCTGCCCAGTATTCCTATTCCAAATGAATGTCAAGTGGTTTTCTCAAGTATCTTGTGTATCAGTCATGCTCTGATATCGTATTATACGATATCGGCACGAAACCTATAGCCCCTGGTTTAGCGTCATTAGACATACTGGTTAGATACACCTAGTGTCAGAGGTTTGTCTTTAAATATTTATCCAACTGCCACCGCATGAATCTTCCTTCCAGATTTATAACATCTACAACAACCGATAAATATGCATTCGATATTATGCTATAATAAACTTTTCTACATTGCCATACCATTATATGCTATAGACCGAAATCTAAATGTTATCCAGTCAAACTTTTATAACGGAACTTACCTTCACGATACAAGAGAGCTGGATCAAAAGGATAAGGCGTGGCTGTTCCCTTCTTCATTGTATTAACTCTTCATAACATCGCGTAGTAACTGTACCTCATGTAAGCAGCTCACAGGTCGGAGTGACA
Source organism: Hanleya hanleyi (assembly GCA_036873755.1). NCBI lineage: Eukaryota > Metazoa > Mollusca > Polyplacophora > Lepidopleurida > Hanleyidae > Hanleya > Hanleya hanleyi. Next base: position 6,542 of record JAVTVY010010338.1, on the reverse strand, counting down.
CTGATTTTGAACTGCAACACATCACACTTTTATATTGGAAGGCATCAACTATTAGTTGAACCACCGACCAGAGGCCGTCCGGCCCTAATGATTAACACCCATTCGTACTATCAGCAATCAACGCCTAGAATCTTACAATTTGATCACTGTCACCTTCAGCACTGTCTATAGCTCTTTGCCATTTGATGTATCAATACAGATGACTAATATGGATCATCGCGGTCAGAAGAACTCCAAGAGATGCCACTCAACCTGAAGCTTCAAGTCGGTTCTCTATCACGCACATTACCACTTTGAATGAGTTTGAAATCAATGCTAAGCACATCCAATGGCTGATGCGGTTGGAACTAAGGAGACAGGTTATCGGTAATTAGACCGATATGCCGCCACTAACAATTATGTCCGCCTTGATGGCCTCTCGCGATGAACCCGGTGTTGATGAACCGAACGGTAACTAATGACCAGAAAGCTACATGGATATTGCGTAACCCTTGGGTATGAAACCATCCAGACAGGCGTTGCTTATAGCGTTAAGAGTTCATTCCCTAATCGACATTGGTAACTGGGGATATAGTTCGCTTATGAGACCATAATTGGAAGACAGAATGATATCTAAAAATCTAAGCCCCTGCGTCCACAATATATTGTACACGCAAGACAGTCTTCACGATGAAATGGCATGTTTCACAGTCCCATAGTATTAGCACACAATACGCCGCGCTATCTGTTCATTTGCATAAAACGAAAACAATATAAATGAGCAAATAATACCCGCAACTGTGAGCAAATTACTTCAGTAGTGCAGGTAATATACGGATTTTGGATGCAGGAGAGGGATGATTGTGATGTTATAAAATGCTCATAATTTTCCCAAATCTTTATTCACAAACTTTCTTTCTGTCTTCGAAACCTATCTGTAGATGTCAGGGTATCTACTGACGGGCAGAATTTCTATTGGGGTGGTGTTGATTCGGTATTGCTTTTGTTTTGCTATCGTGACCCAAGTCAATCATGAGATTTTTTGTTTTCGAGATTTCGAAAGGAAGGTAAATTCGTGCTCTTCACGAATGCGTGTTGTCCCATGTTTTACGTGGATATAAAACTATCTCTAAACCGGTGATAACATAGAGAATGGCATTACCGAAGCAAATAACATATGTGTCATGGTTTTATTGCATTGGATATCGGATATTTATTCCTCTGCATTCACGAACAATCACATCGGTAGATACAGGATTGAGATACTCGGTATATGATAATACACCGGCCAATGTCAAGGCACAGATACATTGGAAATGAAATAGTTTTGCGCATATTCGTCCTGTCAGGGTTACACTAAAAGTCAGTATTTCATATCTAGCCTGAGAAGACAAAATTTCAGTCGAACGGATATTACATATTTCATCAATGGGGAAATTCAACTCGGGAGTTTTTAATGACCGATAAATATGGTAGGACGACTTTTCGTCTTTTTATTGAGCAATCTATACACGTCACATTTCGACACGTTTTTGAACAAATTAAGCACATCATGAATCAGAGAAATGTTTTATTATAATGGTTATAGACTTCTTACGTTATAGCAAATTCCATCCTATTTCATGATCATCGGACGTTTTTCACAAACAAATCACAATGTGCTGCGCATTCTCCAGTTAAAAAAAACAAAACACGTAGAAATCTATCTGTATTGTTCATTAAAAAAACATTGTTAAATTATATGTAAAATCGAACTTCAAAAAAAATTTCACCTCCGCCCGTCATTCTCGTACTTAAAAATTGTCGCTCGAGAGGCTCCAAATAATATAATATCCATATGTAAATATTACTATTATCAGGTGCTGGCTAAGGAATTGTGTATAGGCACACCATTGCCGAATACGTATACTTACTCCCAAATAACTTTACTCCGGAAGATTTATTTAACAACCACAAAACTTCTTTCAGGGAAAGAGGTATTTGTCTTCAAACCACTCATGTACCGAAAGTGTAATGGACTCCCAAAATACATAAATCACAATACAAATCTAAATTCCTAGCTGGTTCTAGAAGCTGCACCACCAAGCTTCTTTCAACCCTGTTGACGAGGGCTTAAAAGCATTTTTGGAACGGTATTGCGCCACTCTTTTTAAGAACTCTGGCATTGAATGCATGTGGATATTGAAAAACTCAAAATGTCTTACGGAAGAACATGATTCTAAAGGTCACATACTGTACAGACATATATCCACATGGGATTTCTCGACTCTCTATACTACAATCCCTCATCAGGACCTTATTGACTGTTTTAGTTCAATAATAGAAAACTGATCGTCGATATATTAATTTCAGAAGCCATGAAACATTCTTTAGCTCTACAACATGCAAGGGATATCATTCATGGAATTTTTCTTTGTTTATAGAGCTCTTGCATTTCTCATTAATAATATTTATGTGGAGTTTGGCAATACAACATATCAACAGGATATAGGTATTCCAATGGGAACTAATTGTGCACCCGTTTTGCTGAACTATATATGTTCTCTTATGAATACGACTACATGCTGACGCTTTCAAAAACAGATAATTTCAAAGCCTATTCCTGTTGATTCAGCAAACGCTATATAGACGATCTTCTTGTTGTAGATAATCGCTATATAAATGACGCAGTGAAGGATATATATCCACCTTCACATAATTTTGATGAAACTACAGATGGCCATAACGGCACATCTTATTTAGACCTATATCTCTATAAAAATGAAGCGGACCTTTATATCTCACGTCGACTTTACGAAAAAAGAGATGATTACAATTTCGACATCTTAAACTATCCCTATCTGGACAGTAATATACCAGGGGCACCTGCATATAGCGTATATGCCTAATAGCATTTGCTAGACCCTGTGTTAAATGTGATGACTTTAATCAACATCTCAAAATATTATTTCAGAAACTTCTAAATCAGGACTATAGCATCAAGCGCCTCCACCTGCACTTTCTCAAATTTTGCGATAAATATCGCATGCTGATAGCAAAATACTAGCGTAGCGTGCAAGATGTGCAGTGGTACGTTTCGTAACTTGTGTCTAATTCCGCTTAAAACGAGGCTAGGGGCTGTATGAACCTATGTATTTCAAGATTCCCATATGAACAGTCACAATCGAAGCGTGACTGAGATACATCATATTCCATATAACGACTTTACAACGAAAATCATATGGATTAAGAATACTGATCAGCGGTACGGATTTGATATTTTTGGAACATAATGATGTCTTGCTGGTATCATTGAAAATTTTTGACCACTTCGCTCTTGCTGGAAACTATTCTAGTTGTATGTTTACTATGATTTATTCTTTTAATTTGGTGCTAATTCTATTATATGAATTCGATCTTTGGATTATTGACGCGGAAATTCGTTAATGGACGACGGCTGAATACTGAATGACGGACTAGACGCTTGTAATAAAGCCATAGTGCCAGATCGCATCCTTATCGTTCCGTATATCTGATAGAGTTGAGCAAATACCGATAAGGTATACAAAATAGCATCTTTAACCGGTCTGGCTTGAGAGTGGGGGAGAGACATGATGACCCTCCACGAATCTTTTCACTGCGGCTCTGGAACGAAAAGTACAAGAGAGCTGAAACTGTCTAACGTTCTTATTGGCGTCATTTTAAGAATATATTTACATAATCCGAGGTGCAAAGGGTCATGGAAAATGGCATCCACAGAAAGTCGTTTTTTCGGTTCTTCTGTCTAGTTTTTCGCATTATTCTTGCCTAGAAGGCACGAAACAATTTATTTTGCCAGAACTAATCATTCTCTATCATTCACATCATGTTGGCAACCCAAATCTGGTGTGTAATTAATGCGATATGTTCTTTTCCAACCAATGAGTCTCATTTATTACTGGAATGATACAAGCGACCTAGATACCCTAAATAAGTTAATTAGCACGTGTTTGTTGGGGATATACACATGTTGTAATTAGAACAATATATGATGGATCAATACACTCATGAATAAATGTTCATTGCCCTGTAATACAATTAGCATTTTCTTGTATGTGCGTGGAATGATTCATCGTTCGGTAAATTGCATTAATAGGCAGTCCACAACAAAGACGATTAGATATTTCATCTAACAGGTACAATTGCAACAACATTTACTGCAGTTTATCAAGACTATCTCGTAATACTAAATTCCGATGACTGTTAGAATAAATGTCGACCCGTTCAATATCTTAAATAAATAGCGTAAAATCCGTCCTGTGGACGTAGATTTGCCATTGTTTTTACCCTTTGTGAATGTAGTGTTCGTTTTATCTCTCTTTTTTTCTCGGGTTGATGTGGGGATATCATTCTGACAAAGGAGTTCCAAAAACGTTCACGGCCTCGAATGCGTTTGATGCATATTTTGATTTCTGTAGTTCAAATTTTCACCACCTTCAATCAAACTGTGGCCTTACTGGCCGGGCAAACTCGATGTTCTTGGCACCCAGTGGGCGATGGATATCTTCTTTGTACCACTCTCGTCCTTATGGAACTCCCCTCATATACTACTTTCTGATGATGAACGACATACACGCTCATTTTTTAGTACGTCCAGGGACATTTTATGGTCCTAACCCCTCCCCCCTGTGGGTGTTACATCCTCCTTTGTGCTGCATTAATTACAACACATATAAGGGAAGTGGGAAGAGGTGCCGACATACTGACTGCGTCACATGACTTCACAGAATAGTCTTCTGGTTAACCTATTCTAAAGCACATACCAAGAATCTAACGATTCGTGATATGTGTTGTATCTCAGGTACGCTTTTATTGTACCTGTTCATGTGGCAACTTGGATGATATGACCACACGGCCCCTAACACCGGCATAAGCGGTATTAGATACAAATCTAGAGAGCTATGATGGAAATGCTCTGACAACTCGTATACTGGTAATTGGTGAGCTGTTTCGCTGTGACAACTCGTACATTGGAGATTGGTGAGCTGTATCATCGTCACTTCTACCGACCCCGAAGACATCCTGGCAAAATAACATACAATGCTTTCAATACTGCCATGACGAAGTTTAATGGAGTTTTGACCAAAACCGCGACCGATACGGGCTAGAGAAAGAAACAGGCACGTATACTAAAAACATAGTAATATATCAACATATATGTCGGTGTCGAATATCACGGATATGTTCTTAATAATAGCTTGCATTCTACTGATGTTTTCCTCGTTTCTTCTATCTACGGTCTCATAGTTCATCACTTTCCATCAGATGATTTGGTAGGGCTTAACATCATTCCTTTGAATATTAGACCTCTGACTCCGGTGATAGGCGCTGTGTGGCCATGCCATTAAAGATGTCCGTATGCTCAGCTAAAATAAGCGTCTCAAATCATCATAGCGACCATTTTGGTTCTTGTGATGTTTAGATACGCAGTTAGAATACTGGCCTGTGAGATCATATTGACTTCTTGTCAGTACACGGCATCTTTTCTCGTCACCTTTAAATGAAAATCACGTGTAATCCGTGGGGCATACAGTGGTGGTTATGATTATGGCTACAAATCAGCAGAAATTAAATAGTTATATATCTCTGATAATGTTAACGTACTTAAAAATCGACCCGTATTTTGGACAGTCCTGTGACCCAGATTTTATACACAAACATGTAGCTATTTTATCTATAATCTGTAAGGTCAAACTGAGCTCAGATACAGGTGTTCGTTCCATATGACCGCACACTGACAACGTATGAACCCGCATCTATAGAATGTCCCTGCGTTATTAATAATCAGTATATATCGAGAGAATCTTTAATCCACCAGGTACAAAAAGGGGCGATTGATTATTTTGCATACAAGGTTTAAAGGGCGCCACCTGGTGACGCCTATAACAAACAGGGACTAGACAGCTGTGTGTGGGATTGTCTGGTCGGCGCTTTGAAAATTACAGGCAGATCGATGACGTTTGCTGGAAAAGAAACCTGAGAATAGGAAAGTATCATTAGATCTGATTTCTCTAGATATCACGATGAAATAAATACAAAACAGACAAAACACGATCTCAATTTATAAAGCTTTGCTATATAAATCCATGGGAAAATCGCCGTATCCGGGCAGGACAGTCGTCATTTTATGTATGCTTAGTTGCCTCAATATCTGAACTATTATTGCTTTATACTTCGTTCGTGGTATTATGAATCGTATGTTGCCATGAGTATGTGATATTTACCCCCACGTTAATAAGGCGCTCGACATCACCACATTCTGAAATAATTATTTGTGACTGTTCTTGAAAAGTCATATATTTCATCCACGGGAATTGTGTAAGACATGCACACAAAAACAACAAGAGAGGAAAAGATGTTATGGGAGGTATTTACCTTGTTGAAATTCAATATGACACCTCCTGTGCCGAATCGCGACCGATAGGGGCAGTCATTTAAATCGATAAACGTAATGTATACGTAGAAATTGGTCATCCTCTATCGTCTTCTATCGATATGAATATATCAAATGTAATATAAGTATTAACGTAATATTCTATGCTGGC
>JAVTVY010010337.1:0-48693 GCA_036873755.1 Hanleya hanleyi | reverse complement strand
AATAGTTCACTCCATGTGTTTCCTGACAACACCTTGGCCAAGTATGTCACTCAATTACCACAACCGTTACATTTACCGGGTCGGTGGGAATGTGGACTGGTAGATATTCAGTACCCTTACTCGTGGTACAACGTACGAGACCAAGAAGTATGGTACGAAGTGACGTACGAAGGCAAAGTCACCAAACTCATTCTCCCCAAAGGCCAATACGATACGCCCCAGAAGTTCATAGAGGGTCTGCTGTCCTTGTTGGAGTACAAGTCTCTACGGGAGGCCACGAATAAATCAAAACCCCTGCAAGTCTTCCCTTTCAAGAATCACATAATCTTGGATGTCAACCCACACAACGACAAGGCCTGTATCCTGCTGAGCCCTAACGTGACTGTGACACTCAGTCCTACACTACAGCAAATGTTAGGACTGCCTTACAGAGTGTACCCGGGGCCCACCACCGACAACGGTAACGATGTGATGGATATGAAAGTAGGCATGTACGCACTCTACGTCTACTCGGACGCAGTGGACAACCATATTGTGGGTGATGTGAACACACCTCTGTTACGGGTGGTGCCCATTAGCAAGTCGTATGGCGATCAAGTCAACCAGAGTTTCAACCATATACTCTACCTGCCCGTACGACATACCGATATCAACACGATCACGGTGGATATAAGAGATGACACGGGACGCCCGGTCGCATTCGAACGAGGGAAAGTGGTGCTGACACTTCATTTCCGACAAGCCCGTTCTCCTCACTTCGTATAATGTACGTGCCTTACCAATGTCATACACCCAGCTATGCCGACTACTACAAGAAACAAACGGGGGAGGCTTGCCCATCTTTAGCGGTGCACGCATGCAACGAGGTCACGGATTGGGAAACATACTGGGCAGCATTGTGAAAACGTTCTTACCCTTGGTGACACGGGGTGTCAAAGCGGTAGGCAAACAAGCGGTACGCAGTGGATTGCGCGTGGCTGGTGATGTGATGGGAGGCACAGCACCCCGACAAGCCTTGAAACGACGGGCTAAAGAAGCCGGTAGCGTCTTGATCGCCAAAGCCCTTAAAAGACAACCCCGGACACAGCGAAGAGTCATTCGACGTCCAACACACCGACGACGCACACCCCGGAGGACTAAGACCAAGAAGAAGAAGAAGAAGAGTAGTAGGAGAGACATCTTCGCATAATGGCATTTATTCACTCCGAGTCGTGTCCGTCTACCAACAGTGAATTGGATTTGTGGACTATTCCACCCACCCAAACCAGTGTAGCCGAAGGCCGATGGGTAGAACATCGACCCCTGACTAGCCTGACGGGGACGGGCCCTGTGGAATTTACCATTGAAAACAAAGATACAGCCTACCTGGATTTAACCCACACCTACTTGTACGTGAAAGCCAAAATAGTGGACGCAGCCGGGGGCAACGTAGCGGACGATGCAGTAGTAGGCCCAGTGAATCTTTGGCTGCACTCCTTGTTCCAACAGGTGGATATGAGTCTGAGCGATAAACTCATCAGTACGTCCACCAATACGTACCCGTACCGAGCCTACATGGAGACGCTGTTGTCGTACGGTTCAGATGCCAAAAAATCCTACTTGCAAGCCGCGCTGTACTACAAGGATACACCCGGCTCCATGAATAGCGTGCTGGCTGCCAATAATGGGTTGACCAACCGCAAAAAACTTGACAGCCGATAGCAAGTCCGTCGATATGATGGGACGACTGCACGCCGATCTGTTCCTGCAAGACCGCTACATGATGAACGGTGTATCCATAAAGATCAAGTTGATCCGTTCCACACCTGCGTTCGCCTTGATGGCTGGTGGAGCGGCCCCCAATTACAAGATCATCCTAGAAGATGCAGCCCTGTTTGTGCGTACGGTAGATTTGCAACAGGGCGTGTTGGTGAGTCACATGGAAGCCTTATCGAAAAAACCAGCCCTGTACCCCATCCGACGCGTACAGACCAAGGTGTTCTCTGTGCCAGGCGGTACGATGATGGCCAATCGTGAAAATTTATTTCTAGGGGATCTCCCTAAACGTGTTACCATAGCGTGTGTGACCAACACCGCTTTCAATGTCGCATGGGATGAGAATCCGTTCGCCTTTCAACATTTCAACCTGAACTTTTTGGCACTGCACGTGGCTGGCCATCAAATTCCAGCCCGCCCCTTACAACCGGATTTTGGTAACCAAAACTATGTGCGCAGCTACCTGAACCTGTTTACAGCCATAGGACAAAACAACCAGGACGAAGGAAATACCATCACTCGACGAGACTTTTACCGCGGGTACACATTGTTCGCCTTCGACCTCACTCCCACCTTGGAACACGATCATCAACTGGCCTTGCTGAAGAAAGGAAACCTACGGTTGGAACTGCGTTTCGCCACCGCTCTAGCCCAGACCATTAACGTGATTTGCTACGCCGAGTTTGATAACGTCATCAGCGTGGATCAGCAAAGAAACGTGCTGTGTGACTACGCCAATTAGAGTCATGGATACAGAACAGCTGATGGGCATACTCCAGCGAGATCCGAAGATCCCCTTTCGAGGTGTGTTTCCACGCAATGTGTTTCCCACCCACTCCACCACCCCAGCAGCCTACATCCTGAATACAGACCCGGGGTGTCAACCCGGTGAACATTGGGTAGCTGTGTACGTGGACACCCTAGGCCAAGGCGACTACTTTGATTCCTACGGACTTGCACCCCTACATGCCGATTTGGTGAAATTCATGGACGTCTCTACTACAATGTGGCGTTGGAATACTCAAAGATTACAAGGACCCTTGAGTAGTGTGTGCGGCCAGTACTGTGTGTTTTATCTCACTCACCGGAGTAGAGGACATTCTATGCCAACCATCGTACACATGTTTGATGATTATTGTCAAGCCGAAGACCGTGATGTCCTGGTCTATGACTGGACGGCCTCTCGTTTTAATGTGCATGCTCCATTTCTCTGGTTAACTTAAAAATGCACTGCGCGCAGGCCACTTGTTTTTTTTTTTTATGACGTTATTGTTATGACGTTGTTGTTCTGACGTTCATTGATGTTGAATAAAAATTGATGAAAAAACACAAAAAATGATGGGGGTTTGACTTTTTTTTTATTTAAGTCCACAAGAAGGTATAGAATAGATACAAATAGAATAGTAGTGGTGGTGGTAGGATTAAGGTACAAAAAAGTTCTGTCAGGAATAGGATTCGAACCTACGTACGGCAATGCCGACCAGCACTTAATACCGGCGCCTTAGACCACTCGGCCATCCTGACTTTTACATTTGTGTATCAACAGTTATAGTTCGACATTGTTCACAAGTCCAAGTAAGTGGTGCTCACACCATCGGTCAACACTTTCCGTTTCGGGTAAAAGTAAGTAAAGGCGTCTCGTTGCTGAATGTACGTCCGCATCTGGTGATCCACCACCCGAAATCCTCGGTTAGTACCACTCGCACTGGCCTGGCTTTGCAGCACGTTCAAGTACAAGGCTTTGTCGATGTTGGGATCGCGCCGGCTCACCCCTTTGCAGCTAAACTTATTTTGGTCTCCTCCTCCGTAACAGTAATACGTCTTGGAGGAGAGACCAATCATAGCATCACCACTCCACTCCAGCTTGAACAGGCCCGGCGTACGCTTATCGTACTGGTAATGGTCACGTCGAGGTAGCCACTGATCGCGTTCCGCTTCATACTGGGTACGTAACTCCGGTTTCACCAGGGACTCCCAATCCGCATTAGAGACGGCCATGTAGGCCGAGTCCGTATCCATCTCCATGAGTTGCCAGTCTGATGGATTAAAATACACACCCATGAAATCATACAGAAACTGCAGCATCCTCAGCTTGGCCACCTGATATACCATACATCCAATCTGCAGGGGTAGGTTGTAACGGATAGTCTTCTTGGCTGAAGTGACTTCATAGGTGTCGTCATTGATAACCTCCACGGAGCGAAACAGAGGAGAATTCACTTTTTTGCGGGCTTGGACAGTAGTACAAATGTTCACGTTGACGTGCTTATCCTGGTTCGTAACCGTTTTTCCATAATAACCATTGCCAGTCAACTTCCAACATTCACCGATGATGGCCTCACTCGGGTATTCATCACCTTGACGACGGGCCGACGTCACGATGTCGGCATTCGCCGCAAAACAAGCGTCGGGTACGTACTGTATCACTTGATATATTTGGGTAATTTCCAAACCGTGGTTCATGTACCACTGCAGTAAGGGAGTGCCCAGCAAGATTTTCTCGGCCCACATACTACCAATCAACATCCGTCGAGGTTGAGGCAAACACTCGTGTTGCTCCGCATAGGTCCTCATGGTGTCCCCAATATCAGCCCGACCCACCAGCGTGTTCTTAAAGATGGGCGGGCACTGGGCGAAGAGAGGCTTGAGAGTGTCGGGAACATGCAAATCACATTCGACAAAGCCGTAGAGGTCCCCCGAACGAATGGCGTCGAACATCTGTGGCAGACTCAGAAGTCGCCGACGACTCAAGGGGTACTCGCGCTCTTTTAGGAAACGTCGTAAATGGGGCAGGGCCTGGCACATCGTGTGAAATTCACACTCCCACATTTCAATCAAATGGTATCCTCTCTCTTTCACATAATCACCGTTCTCCAACACTTCTTCCCGTAATTCTTCCGGTGTTTTTCCACGTCGTTCGTTGAAGCGTCCAGCGCTGAAATGACATCCGTGGCCGTGCCAATAGCAACCGTAAAATTGGAATACGGTGGGTGTGCTACCCACCAGGGCAAACCCATCGACGGGAAGTCGACGATCTCCTATGCGCTTCTCTGTGGCGTTGGTTTGGTGTCATATATAAATTCCCCGTCGATAGGCTTCCCAATCCAACCACTGATCAGCCAGATGCTTGTAGGGTGTACGTTGCGGTGTAAAATGCCGATCTTCCGCCAACCAACGTGTATAATGGCCACTGGGCATAGGTTAGGCCAGCGACCACAGGTACAAGGCATTCGCATCGAATCCGATGATCTTAGCACAGGGTTTTCCACTGGGGAGAGTAGTGACGTCCTTCTCGTGATAACGGTGAAAAATAAGACTCGGGCCGCCCACAATGTTCTGCATGTCTGCATCTTTTTGCTGTATCAGCGAGAAGTACGTAGCACACTCTTGAAAAAGATGGCGAAGCGCCAGACCCGGTAAACTCAAGCACTCCTTGAAGATGTCGACGTGCATTTGGCGACGAAAGAGTTGCACCATTTTCTCGGCCGCTTCCAGGAAAGGAACCACATCTAGGTTATTATACCATATCAGGAAATCTCGCAAGGTCTGCATATGTTCATCGTTCCATACCTGCTGTAGTTCCCGGTACGTGTCTTCCGGACATTCCACTTGCTTCAAATCATCAAAGAAGTCGTGCCGGGGTGGCAACTGTATTTCCTGCAAACGATCGAGCGTTGATATATACGTGTAAGGGAACCTCCCTTTGGTTTGTACACAGTTATATGCCTTGACCCACTGATCATAGCTACAATTAGGAGCTAAGTAGTTCCGTACATCCAGGAAATGCAGTGATGTGGTAGTGAGGGCCATATGATTATTGATCTTCTTGATCACGGACTTGAGGGTATTCGACTGGGCCAAGTAGGGGTAAAGAAATTCCTTCACCATGTTCAAATCATAGCGTCCCGAATTGAAACCTAGCACCGGTAACTGGCCTAGATATTGTAGGAAGCGCACTTTCAATTTCTCCGCATACGGTTTCGGTAAAGGCACATCCTGCGACTGCAGGGGCTGCGACTCGGGCTCCGACTCGGACTCGGACTCTTCATCGTCACTAAACGCTACACCCGGTATAGGAATCCGATCGTCCAGCTGGTCCAGTACGTCCTGGAACTTGGACACCAATAGTTCTGTACTAGCCGCACTGACTTCCTCTAAATACTCCATCATGCGGATGATCAACTCATGGGAATCCCCCGTGGACACGAAACATACCGGTGCAGCGTCATAGCCAGGTACGTTGCTGGAAATACTGACACTCAGAGGAATATGGCGCTGCGTCCACTGCGTTTTCGCTGAAAACATGTCCATGGGCTCCAACAGGGCCTCAAAATCGTAACACGCCCGGTAGGGAAAATAACGATCCACCTCCGGTATGATCACACCCTCATCGGCCAGTTCCTGGAAAATAGTAGGCGCATTATGATACACACCACCCGGATATACGCGCTTGACACTGTTGTCACAGATTTTCTCGTGGCGATGTAAGTCGGTGGAACGGTGAAACACCCGATGGCATTGGGTACAACTGAAAGACTGAGCGTACTGGCTCATATTGTAGATCAGCGAAAAATGACTCACGCCATTGTCGTCGAACACATTGACTTTCATCGTAGCAGCATACCGTTCTGTTGAACGACGAACCAATTCAGCCACAAATGTATCCTCCTCGCATCGTAATCGGTATACAAAGATATTGATGTTGAACAGTGTTTCCACGTCATCCAAATTCTTGAACGAAACTCCACGGAAGTGCCGCTTATCCAAGTCTTGCTGCTGTAAATATTGTTGCCAATAGTCATTGGCCACTCTGTCACAACGATTGGGGTTACACTCGTCCAGATGCACGGCCAAACACCGAAACAGACATTTCCGGTCTTTGTAGAGCCCATAGGGCCCTCCTGTTAATGCATACAGGCCTTTTCGACGAAGCAACCACGGGGGTAGTAGTACAGGAGCACCGATAGGATGATCTCTCATTTTCGTGACGAAAAATGTGACGTTGGTCACCATTTCCACAAGCCATTGGGTATTGGGGCGTTGCAACCGGGCCCATTCCAATGGATCCAACGTAGTTTTTTTTTTTTGATTGATTGTTTATTCACCAATACCAACGTATATAAATATATGTACATATTACAACTGGATACATAATTAAATACTGGCGGCAATAAAGCCCCATGGGGCTTGTTCTATCCCTGAGAAGAGATTAACTCCTGCTGTGAAACTGGTTAGTTATTGATAAGATAGGATTTGAGTTTAGATTTAAAGAGAGATGTGGATAAAATTTCTTTGAACGAGGAGGGCAGTTTATTCCACTCTCGTGGTCCAGCTATTTTGACTGTGTAGTATGATACATTGGATAAGTAAAATGGCCTGTATAGGTTGAAACGACAACCACGTGTGTTATAACGATTTATTGATGATTGTTTTCTGAAGTAGAATTGGAAAATTTTTGGCAATTGATTTGGGTTATGAAAAACTTTATGTGCTAGGAGAAGTGTTGAGTAGATATTCAAGTTAGAAATATGAAGGATGTTCATCTTTTTAAATAGGGGTTCTGTGTGTTCGAGTTTTTTAGATAGAGTAATCAAACGTAAAGCCCTCTTCTGTAGCAAAAGCAATGGATTTAAATGAGTGACATAAGTATTACCCCAGAGAATATTGCAATAAGACATGTATGGATAAATCAAAGAGTAATACAAAATATAGAGGGTTTTCTTGTTTATCGAGGTCTTAATACAGTTAATTACTCCTATATTTCTAGAGATCTTGTTACACATATACTTTATATGATCTGTCCAACTTAGTCGATTGTTGAAAATTATACCTAAAAATTTAAATTTTTCGACGATTACAACTTCTGTTCCCGCAATAGTCAACATTGGTAAATCAGTCACTTTTTGCTTGGTGTTTGGTTTAACTAACATGTATTTCGTTTTATTAATATTTAGTGATAACCGATTTGCACAGAACCACTTGTAGAATTTTTCCAATTCCTGTATCATGGTAAGGAAAGCCTGTCTAGCATTTTTGCATGAGTAAATAGTACTCGTGTCATCTGCAAATAGTATGGTTTTAAGTAGGTTTGAGACACTACTCAGATCATTGATATAAATCAAAAAGAGGATCGGACCAAGGACTGACCCTTGAGGTACGCCGCAAGTAATCGGCAGTGCTGAAGAAGATATTCCATTGTAGGTTACGGATTGCGCTCTGCCTGACAAGTAGCTGCGAAACCAATTATTCGAAATGCCCCTGAAACCATAATGATTTAATTTCGAGAGTAGTATATCATGATTAACGGTGTCGAAAGCTTTAGATAGATCAAGGAAGGTGACTATACTATAATTTTTTGATTCTTTGGCTGTGGTAAGTGCATCATATAGTGAGCAAGCTGCAAGAGATGTGGAATGGTTAGATCGAAATCCGTACTGGTTGTTAGATAGTATATCATTAGAATCCAAGAAATCCATTACCATGGAAACAGAAAGTTTTTCCAATATTTTGCTGAAACAGGGAAGTACAGAAATCGGTCTGTAATTTGAAAATACAGATGGATCCCCAGATTTGAAGATTGGCGTTATTTTGGCAGATTTATAGACGTCTGGAACAATACCGGAAGAAAAGGACAAGTTCATAATAAAGGACAAAGGTGTAGATATATAGTCACAGACAAGCTTAACCAAAGAGGTTCGAATTCCATCTAGTCCCGGTGATGCTGGTTTAAGATTCATTATTGTTTGCTTCACAAGAGTTGGAGTTACAGGAGAAAATTGAAAATTGTTAAGCGTAGGATTATCCAAGTAATCTTTAAAGTTGGCACCAGTATCTGGTATTTCGGAGTCTAACTTCGCAGCGACAGAGTTGAAATACTCATTGAACTTCGAAGCAATGACTTCATTATCGGATATCAATTGTCCATCTATACTAAACGACGATGGCAAGTGGGTTGATATTTTTCGGTTCATTAGTTGACTTAATACTTTCCACGTGCCTTTTATGTCATGATTACTAGCATTGAATTTATCCTCAAAGTAATTCTTTTTTGAGAGTCTTATTGTATTATTCAGTTTATTTCTATATTTTCTATACTTTTCATGTGCATTATTATCTGAGGTAACCAAATATAGCCGATACAATTTATTTTTTTCATGTATAGACTTCAAAATACCATCAGTAATCCAAGGCTTTAATATCTTCTTTTTTGTTGATTTGACAGTTGTAAGTGGGAAGCATTCGTTGTATATATTTGTAAAATTAGTCAGGAATTGGTCTAGAGCCGTGTCAACATCGTTGTCGTTACTCATCACGTCTTCCCAGTTGGTCCCTTGTATTCTTTGTATGAACACATCTTTTTTTTCTTGCGTGACCTTTCGAAAAGTTATATTTTGAGTAGGTGGTTGAGAATGTGGCTTAGATTTGAGTATATGAAAGATGGGGAAGTGATCGGTGATGTCAGTCAGAAAAATACCGGATAGTAAGTTATCTTCGTGAAAGTTAATAAATATATTATCAATTAATGTGGCGGAACGGGACCGAACGCGCGTTGGTTTTGTGATTTGAGGGAAAAAATAGTGGGATTTCATTATGTCTAGGAATTCTAGAGTCGGGTTATGTTGATTAGTTTTAAACAAATCTATATTAAAATCTCCCATCAGAACACATCTATTTTTCTCGATATCAGATGACTTCAGAACTGAGAGTAAATGATTGTTTAGGTGTGTGACGTTTTTGTCAGGGGGACGATATAATATTCCTACTATATATTTGGTCTTGTCTACTTCCATTTCAACGAAAAGAGATTCGAATTCACCATTTCTATCGCTATATGAAAGATCTTCCCGTATTTTGCAGATTTGTATTTTATCGTTTACGTATAAAATAACACCACCTCCTCTTTTATTGCTTCTAGATAAAGGGAAAGGTTTATATCCTGGTATGTCGAAGAGCAGTTCTGTCGTTGGGTTTAACCAGCTTTCTGAGAAGCCAATAACGGAAAATTCGTGTTGTAAGTTGTGAAGGAAGCCTGTAATTTCGGTAATATGTTTACTGAGGCTTCTAGCATTAAGGTGTAGGAACGATAAGTTTGAAGTATTGTCTTGGAGTTTGGGTTCATTCAGAAAAGATGTATCAGTGAAGTAGTTAGATTGGTGGATATTAATATTGTTCCAGTGGGAGATTTCATATTCGTTATCATCTATTTCAGTTTGTCTATGGTCAATATCATTAAGTTCAATTGGATTAAAGCACATGTTTTCTATAAGTTCAAGGTTCAATGTATCAACAGGTAAAGATGAATGTTCAACAGGTTCCGAAATGTGGTCGCCAAAGAAAGGAAGTGAAGAGAAGGGATTCTCGTGTGAAACTCCCTCCGTAGTTACAGAATTATTATCCACAGTAAGATACGCGAAGATAGTGAATTAACTGAACGAGTTTCACAGCAGGGAAGGAACATGCAATGGCAGATGATGATGGGTAAGTCACTCTAACAATCATTTTATAAATTACAACATATATACAAAAGAAAACAGAGAAACTGTTAAACATGAAAATGATGACCAAGCCAATATCATAGGCGGGCCATCGGCACCAGTACAAGGGCACCATCAATACTATACAGGGTATGAACTTGGTGAATGCATACATGGGAGCACCAACAATACTGTACAGGGTATGAACTTAGTGTATGCATACATGGGAGCACCATCAATACTATACAGGGTATGAACATCAGTGTATGCATACATGGGAGCACCATCAATACTATATAGGGTATAAACTTAGTGTATGCATACATGGGTGCACCATCAATACTATACAGGGTATGAACTTAAGTGTATGCATACATGGGAGCACCATCAAATTATCTATATAGGGTATGATGTACCATCAATTCTATATAGGGTATGAACCCAGTGCATGCATACATGGGTGCACCATCAATATTATACAGGGTATGAACTTAAGTGTATGCATACATGGGAGCACCATCAATTCTATATAGGGTATGAACCAAGTGTATGCATACATGGGAGCACCATCAATACTATATAGGGTATGAACCCAGTGTATGCATACATGGGTGCACCATCAATATTATACAGGGTATGAACTTAAGTGTATGCATACATGGGAGCACCATCAATTCTATATAGGGTATGAACCCAGTGTATGCATACATGGGTGCACCATCAATATTATACAGGGTATGAACTCAGTGTATGCATACATGGAAGCACCATCAATACTATACAGGGTATGAAGATAGTGTATGCATACATGGGAGCACCATCAATACTATATAGGGTATGAACATAGTGTATGCATACATGGGAGCACCATCAATAGTATATAGGGTATGAACTTGATGAATGCATACATGGGAGCACCATCAATACTATATAGAGTATGAACTAAGTGAATGCAAACGTGGGAGTACTTAGTTTAGAGATCAGTTGATGTACTTCATCTGGGTATATATCAGTAGATATAGTTTGGAGCAATTTGTTAAGAACTGTACTAAAATGAATGTTCGAAGAAAAATACATTATGTGTCTCTCCAATCAACAGCTACTTGAGAGTATACCATTGGACAAAGGCAACAGTACTTTAGTCATAACTATGATGATTAACTGGACATGTGTGACTAGCCATATACAGGTATCGTGTAGAGCAAATTTAATCTCTTCCTCAAAAAATAGCTGATTGTTTCAGGTACTAATACACTAGAGCAAATAGTTATAAGCATATCGGGTGTTCTTTAGTCATTCTGTTTATCTGGACAGGCGAATGTCTTATGTCAGTGTCTTCTGCTTTTCACACATTTTCATGATAATATTAATCATAATTTGTCTGTCAGTGTTTTTGTAGAGTTAATTACCACTTGCCTGTTGTCCCAAACTAGAGCGGGTTTTCCCGTGGGTGTGACACCTCCTTAAGTTGTCTAAGACTGGCATAAGAAGTTATGTGCTGAATGTCTCCTTTCCAGGTTTTGGCGAAGATCTTGCCATTTTTAGACCAAGCAGACTGGACTAGCTCGCTATCTGATACACTCCGGAGCAGCTGTTGATTGTGGTAAGTAAGATCCTCTTTGATCACAATTCCTGTCGACTTCAGGGCCCTTCGTTTCTGTATACTTTCATTTTTATGCCTGACCGACATGAACTTGACAAGTACACCCCTCGGTTTTTGCTCCACTCCTGGGCGATACGTACCACAACGATGAGCTATGTCAACATCAGACAGCTTAACCTCCATTTTTAGCTTGTCATTCAACATATCAACAGCTTTTTGCGTGCACTCTTCTATTTTCTCATCCTGGCTGTCTCCTTGTATCCCGAAAATCCTAATACTTTCTTTCCTGGAATATTGCTCGTTATCGTTGGTCTTTCTTTCTAGTTGTTCGACTCTACGCTGTAGGCTTTCTATTGTTTCCATATCTCCCGCCATTTTTTTGCTGGTTTCTTTCATCTGATTTTTCAGGAGATCATTTTCGCGTTGTAGATCAAATACACTGCTCTCAAGTTTGTCGATCTTATCTGACAGTCTTTTCTCCATTCTGTCGTTTGCTAAGTTAATCTGCATTTCCAGGTCAGTTTTTGTTACCATGGTGGTCAGTATATTCATTATTTCTTCCAGTTTTTTAGAGACCGTAGAATTCTCTTCCGCCATGCTTGCACTTTCGTCGTTTTCAATATTTTGAGTAGATGAACGAGTGGCTGGCTTCCCAGATTTACTGACCGTATTTGGTTTAGGCATACTTTCTGTCACTCACAACGTATGTCCGTGCTGAGTTCATATCACGGTTCATGCTGCCCGACTATACATGGACTACTGGTCTGTATGCACTCGAACCAGGTAGGTAGGTCAAACAAACAATGGACTGGTGAACTCCCTTGTGTACCTGGGCCTACGGCCACTGTATGCTGGCTATATCATCGTAGATAATCGCAAATACCTACAACTGACGTGGAATTGGGACGTCTTATGGCCACAAGTATATTCTATGTCCATTAAACATGCATCCTATGCTAAACATACACCATGGAAGTGCATACCACGGGTCGAATTTTCAAAATTGACGAGGACGGTTTTTCTAACACAGGTTACCGCGCCGCCATCTTGAATCCGATGCCACATGTTGGAAGATGTTTTACAAATTTCCAGTAAGTACATTGAATGAAGCTGACTGTAAAAAGGATAAATCAGTATAAAATGAAATTCATTTTCTACAGTCTTACAGTTGCATCGCTTGCTTTTTCTCTCCGATCTAGGCGTAGAATGTCCTTCCCACTTTACCATATGTGCAACGAAGAGAGCTTACAGATTTTCTAAATTTAGTATTTTGTTCATTTTCCAGATACGATTCGTAATTGAGTCATTTTATACAATATATAGCTGTCTAATTTACTAGTTTCCGTTACTTTAATTTGCCAGACCTGATAAATTCCATGTCCATATGTCATTGAAACCCAGATCATCGAGTAAGCATTGACCTTTGATACCCACGAGAATTTAGCATTTCCCTTAATATTGAGTCTCGCTCCTGTGTATAGGCTTTATATAACAGAGTAAATTTGTTGGCTATCATCTTAAACCAAAAAGTTAACACCCTAATCATATTAGATGTCTGTTTTTGGCACTTCTAGTACTTTTTGACAAAATTTCAAACGGATCTTTTCGAGATCAGACACATCGTTAGTTCCCCATAAATCGCAGCCATACTATATAGGAGAAATAAGTTTGTCCATAAGGCAAAGTTTAGTTGAAATGCTAAAAGATAACCTATCGAACAGACTAAATTGATTAACAAAACTCTATTAGCTTGTTAGCTAGTTTACCGCGGCCATTGTAGTTAATGATCACACCCAGGTAACTGAAACTCTTCGCTACCTCTATTAATCTTCCCCATAAAACCAGTCAGTGCTCGGGTTATTCCCTCGTTTTTGAAAAATGCATATTTTAGTCTTTTCTATATTGACAGTGATGTTCCATTTCAAGCAATAGTTATTCACGCCATTCAAAATGATGTGTTTAACCCTTCAGGTGTGTCAGAGAACAAAACATTATGGTCAGCAAATAATAACATAAATATGGAAATTTTCATGTAACGTCACATTCCCATTATCAACACCTTTCTTCTTTTTTTTCATGTTCAACATCAAATAGTTTGGAAAATTTCCTTTTAAGACGAATAAGCGATCTGACACTTCTGTACACCGACTTTAGCATGCTGACCATGTTACTGCTAATTCCATTTTCCATTAAGTTCAGCTATACAGCGCCTCTTTATTTACACGATCGAACGCTTTCTTAAAATCTACGAAAGCTAAATGTTACCATCTAAATGTTTTTACATAAGCATTTGCATGATAAATACAGTCAATTGTTTGACTCTTTTTTTCACGAAATCTGAATTGTTTGTCACAAAGTATTCAGTTTCTTCGGGGTATTTATTTAATCTATTTCTCAATAATAAAGAAAATATTTTGGCGAATACAGTGTTATTCGCTTATCGTTATCGGCATTTGATAAGTCGTCCTTTTTAGGAATAGGTACTATTACACCATTTCAGCGTATTCTTATTTTTCACAAATAAAATTACAAATTTCTAACACGTAACAGATTAACAGATCTTGGCAATCCAAGAATAACTCAGCTGGTATTTTATCAATCCCTGGAGATTTATTTCGTCTAAGGTGTGCAATTGCAACGACGAATTCTTCATCAAGATGTTATATTTCAACTTTTCTAGTACTTATTTCGTTAGTATCTATCTTAATATCTTCATCTTGACTTCTAGACGAGTCCTTAAAATACTCCGCCAAGTCCTCTATTTGTGTGTCAGCTCTTTCACAACAGGGCGGTCTAAGTAAGTCTGCCGTGACTTGTTCAGTATATCTTCGATGTTCACAGTGTCAGAGCGTAAAACTTTCTCGGTGGAAAAAAATTGTGATTTGACACTCCAAGCAGAGAAAATTCGGACTAAAGTCTGTCCATTTTAATTAGTCGTCTACTTTGGAGCTTGTCAAAAATCAATAGTTAACCCTGCAACAATTTTCTTTTTTGCAGCGTGTATAACAAACTGAACTCTACAAAATGACTGCCATTTCTCTGGGATATCGATAATATATCACGCTTGAACTAACTTTTTCATTCTCTCCATATAAAACGCCAGTACAGTTGTTTATGTGCCGGGCCTCAATTACATAGAGAGACGTAATAATGTATTCATGCTCACTGACACAAAGGTCATTGATGCCGAATACAGTAATAACAGGCAGTCGGTGGGAGTGTCGCTCATATCCCATGCCCAGTGAAATTGCCAAATGATAAACCACACACGCCTCTATGACCGTACACGGCATTGTTGACCTTTGTACTAGACAACACGAATACATTATGACGTCTCTCTATGTAATTGAGTCCAGGTACATGAAACAACTGTACTGAAGTTTTATATGGAGAGAATTACAAAGTTATTTCAAGCGTGATATATTATCGATATCACGGAGAAATGATAGTCATTTTGTAGAGTTCTGTTTGTTCTACACGATGCGAAAAAGAAAATGTATGCAGAGTTAACTGCTGATTATTGGCAAGCTCCAAAGTAGACGACTAATTAAAGTGGACAGACTATAGTTGCCATAATTTTTCGATGGCTTGTTTCTGTCGGTAAATTGTCGAAATACTTATGAAACACGGAAATGCTAAGAATGCCATCACAGGCTGTTCAAGACAGCTTTCACGAGTTATATCCAGCCATTAGTCACTATGAACATGGCGGGAACACGTTTGTTTACACATAACGCCACAATAGCATGACGTGATTGCAATGAACCAACAAGCCCTCATTCACAATTGTCTGTACAATGAGTCGGGGCAGTGAACAAAAATGCTGATCGATACCAAAGTATAACTAAAACATTCTGGCTGAAGATAATCACATTTATTTAGAAATTAACTTTAACATTGACTGCAAAGCAGCAATGAAATCTTGAAACCTGGAATGAGATAAATGCTCAAATAGTTATCAGATATTGTTCTTATTCGATAGCATTTTGTGTCATGGTGAGGACATGTCTAAATAAATTATATGACTGGAATTTATCTAAAAAAATATGAATTATCTGAATTTCAAAAATTAAAGGATCTCTCTTCGTGAAGAAGTGCAATCTCGTTATGGATATATATTGTGTTATAAAGATTATTAAGGTTTTACCCACCTTTTTAAAATATCGGTATTGTATAGCAGGCAAGATTGTATATCAAATAACAAATTGCCATTTAGATGCCATTTACGCTACATGCATATATTATCAAAGTTCAAATTAATTTCTGGCCACTTGAAAGACCCCGGCACGACGGTCGAAAGCTCGTGCAGTAGAGTGCATTCACGTGGACAAACTCAGATTTTGTATTATTAGTATGTTGTAGAATTCGTCTCTCTCTTATAAGACACATGTTGTTTAATCATCTCTAGCTTCTTCTTCTGCTCGTTCTTCTTCTGGTTCTCCTCCTGTGTCTTCTTCTTCATTGTCTTCTTCTTCTTCTTCAGCTTCAGCTGTGAATGAAAAGGAAACATCGAGAGTGAGCATCGTGAGCTCTGCCATCTTCAAGTTTCAAGTTAAATAAAAACATTCCGTAATTCCCCTTGCCCTATAGTGAATAGGTAAATTCTCCAAACCATATACGCACGCTATATGTAATAGATAGTCAGACAAGATACGAGCTGATCGTCATGATGCAGCGAAGTTTTTGTTTGATCTGCATATACATGTATAGCAAGCGGTGGCTGTATTGCTTTTACGCGGGAAATGTTCATATTCTTCGAATAGCCAATCAAATTTGGATTTGAAGAGATCATACAGGGGCTCTTCTCCTAATATGGACCACGAAACATTTATAGAGATATGACATCACCATACCTTATTCTGAAGAGAAACCGTGTGATATTTGTCAAAGGCGAGCACGTGTAGTATTTTCACTTCACTTCATTTCACGTTTTAGTACGCAAATGAAAGTCAACAGAACTATTCCTTTATTGATATTACCGGGGAAGAAATTATAAGGTATTCGAGAAAACGATGTGGAAATTCCTTTTGGATGATAGTGATAGGCCTTTAGATGTATGAGGACATACAATCGACCATTTCATATTAACATCAGTGACAGCTGTGAAGCTCTCCTCTCTTTCGCAAATGGCCTGTTCACAAGCAAAGGGAACGCTCACAGAATATATCGCATCGTATATATTAGCTCCAAAATCAAATATTTTGTGACCTTTTTGAACATCCCACAATAATTTCATTAAGGGGAATTAGGACATTTTTGAAGTTTTGAAAGTCATTTTTTCGAATTACTTCAAAGAAATACCCATATTTTCTTGTGTTTAATTGTGTTTCCTATCTTTCTGAGATGAAATAATGCACCCTTGATAATTGAGTGCCTTTTTGAAAATTTCAACCTGACAAACAAAATGTCAAGATCTCTCAAGTCCCCCTGATTCTTAAGCGCTCCTTTTTGCTTGTTTGTTTGCCCGGCTCGTACGGGCATAGTTTTGGTAGAAATGTCGCGGAGGTGTTCCCCCAAATCTTTGTCAGACAGGCGAGGCCAGTTAAATGGGAAATTCCGATTCATATTCTCATACGGTTACCATTAGTATTTTCATGAACGACCAAGATATTTACGAACAATAGTCAATTATATTAATATATAAACCGTCTCGAAACTGAAACATCACTGCAAAAAGTTCAGCGAACAATAATTAAGGAAGTAACTTAAAAAAATATTGGCACATGCATAATCACTTGGGAAAGCAAGCGTCACCACTTGTTGAGGGTCATTTCCTTAATAAAGGCATTGATATAAGACAAGTTTAACTTTATAACTTTTCAATTCATAGTTAGAACTTTCCGCTGCCCTAAGACGAAATTATATATGTGTAACAATAAATTTTTTGCTCTGTTGGATCGTCAGAATATTCAAATACTGAACAAGTGGTCTGACTGTTTGTGTGGAGTTGTTTGTCTGCAATTCTATTCACGAATTATAATAAAATAAGGGATTATGTGCGTTAGGAGTTCGGTGTCTTTATTTCACTTTAAAGTCCAAAATGATGAAGATGGGAGAAAAAAGGAAAAAAATGGAAAAAACAAACGGGGATTTGGGGATTCGAACCAAAATGTTGGTTTCTTTTCATCTGTAGTCCCTCACTGTAACCATTCGGTCAAGCAGCTGTTACAATTATCAACTTGAGGAATCATGTGGCGAATGGCGGTGAACTACACCCTTTCAGAGCATTACAAGCGTTTTGGCATATTCCAATATTATGAAAATATGACACCTTTAACCAAAACGATTCTTCAGTATCATTTTGAATCAAACCTACCGCATTTCGATGTGTAAGACTGGTTTTGGTTGTCATATTTTATATATGAATGGAATTCCCTTCAAGAATATGGCCAAAAATTGCAAAAATAAACAAATGCTTATTTTCTAATACTCGTAATATTTTTTTGACAAATGTCTTCTCGGTGAAAGTTGAAAATATGAAAATTCAGTATTTTCGGTTTATAAACGCAACTAACCAAGGAAAACAATACGGTTAAACCGAACACCTCTTTGTTGGCAAGGTATTGGGGTCACTGTGGGAAATCTAAAAGGAGAAACGTTCACTATGCGCTTTCGACCCCCTATTGAACTGGATTTTTTTTTTTTCCCCTCTTCTTTTTTTTGGTGGGGGGGGGGTCAAAAAGCCGTGAAACGTTGTCAGGATATAGATTTGAGGCCCGGGAAAGTTGCTTCAAACAAAAGAATTAAAATATACACGGTAAGGTACTAATTGTGTGAGTTATTCATCATCGAAATGTGCTTAATGTAGATTGAAGTGGGCATTTAACGCTTAGGCCGGGAATATGTTCTTTTGTCGAAAGGTCGTAAAACTTTGTCAGGATTAACGTGGGGTCACTGGGTGTGACCTGTTTTACATAGAAATTAGAAAGGGCATCAATCTCGCACTTTTGGGGATTTTTGTTTTTTGTCAGAAGGTTGAAAACTTATCAATAAAGTGTATGAGGTCGGGGAGAGGGACTTAAAATCGAGAAAGAAATAAAAGGGCATCTGCCCCCGAATGGGACCGGAAAAATGGACAGTGCATTTACATACTGTAGCATGCACAAAATGTAAAGATATCCGTTGTGGTATCCAAAGCAGATCCTAACGTGTAGAGAATGTGTCAATATAAAATGTATGTATCTGAATCACAGTGTAGCTGAAGATAGAATATGCCTTCCCTTGAGAGGAAGTAAAATTTATTTTTTCTTTGTATTCCATTCAGTTATTATCCATCTTGTTCGATGTCATCGTAAAACAGATATTTATGCTGTTCTTTAATCGCTTTTCGGAAACAATTAATGTCAGTCCGTGTTCACGTCAGGCTAGATGCATTTTATTGACAGCCAATCGCATGACGTCAGCTCTCCAGCTCATCCTCTCCCAGGGTGCTTTGCGCTACACTGCATTGACCCCTGTAGGGGTCTCGCCATGTTTTGCAGGATTCCTGCAGAAACCAAGAACTGTTCTATCTGACTGTTTTACTCATCGCAAAACGTATATTTATCTGGAAATATACTTAACGGATATTCAGTGTGTAACAAAACGGCAGGTTCACACAGTTTGAAGGCAGCTTTTTGACAAATTATCCTAGAACTATATGTTGCGGAAATATATATCGGTGAATCGCGGCTGATATTAATTCGCCCAGTTAGACGGTCGTCATGTTCGTTTACTGTGGCAACAGATGACCTTGGGTCAACACCGGCAAAGTCCGTGAGACCCTTACAGCGCTAAATGGCGAGGCGCGAAGCAGAACGTAATGAATGCCTGGTAGAGCTTGCTCTCCAGCTGTGTTTTACGTTGTCGTTGTTGTCAACCGACTGTGTGTTCGCGGTGGTCGCAAATAAATTGCTGTTTTGTCTATTTCCAGTCAGCGTAAGCCTTCATTTCTTGCATTTATTGTAATGCATTGTGAACACCGAGTGTATGAACCAGTGAAAGGGTTATTCAGGACAACCATCTCTCTAAAAGAATAAGATAGCAAATAAGTCTGTTGGTCTAAGGGAAAGTAGCTAAATAATATATAGCCCTCTAGTATGAGGCCTCATACCATAGTCTGTCTATTTTAATTAGTCGTCTACTTTGGAGCTTGTCAATAATCAGCAGTTAACTCTACATAAATTCTCATTTTTGCATTGTGTAGAACAAACAGAACTCTACAAAACGACTGCCATTTCCCCGTGATATCGATAATATATCACGTTTGAAATAACTTTTTAATTCTCTCCATATAAAACTCCAGTTCGGTGGTTTCATGTACCGGAACTCAATTACATAGGGAGACGTCATAATGTATTCGTGTTGTCTAGCTCAAAGGTCAACAATGCCATGTACGGTAATAGAGGTGTGTGCGGTTTATCGTTCGGCAATTTCACTGGGCATGGGATATAAGCGACACTCCCACGAAAGTAGTATATAAAAATCCGATTCCTTAGGATTGACCTACTTATTTGTTCCCCCGGGTAAAATTTAAGGGGTCTCAAGGTCATCTGGCGATCACGTGATCAAGGCATGTACTGACATGTTCTGGATTGCATCAGCATTGGCTGGGTGCCAAGTGTTGACCACTATAGGTCTGGCAACCTTTGACCTTTGTATTCCTCCGCGGTGATGCGGTCTGGCGGTGATGCGGTCACGGAAGAAAGCTTCCGCGGAGAAAAAGTAGTCCCTAGACTTGAAATACGCTGCATGGTCCGATTGGGTCGAGTGAGGTATCAAAGTGAAGGATTCGTGAAGGGGCATCTGATGGGCTGGGTGTGGGGTTGAAATATAGGCATTCTGCGCATGCGCGGAGGCCAAAGGGTATGAAAATAGACGTTTTGGAGCTAGGGGAGCCACTAATGGTCCAATGGGGTCGAGTGAGGTATCAAAGTGAAGCATTCGTGAAGGGGCATCTGATGGGCTGGGTGTGGGGTTGAAATATAGGCATTCTGCGCATGCGCGGTGGCCAAAGGGTATGAAAATAGACGTTTTCGAGCTAGGGGAGCCACTAATGGTCCAATGGGGTCAGTGAGGTATCAAAGTGAAGCATTCGTGAAGGGGCATCTGATGGGCTGGGTGTGGGGTTGAAATATCGGCATTCTGCGCATGCGCGGTGGCCGAAGGTATGAAAATAGACGTTTTGGAGCTAGGGGAGCCACTAATGGTCCAATGGGGTCGAGTGAGGTATCAAAGTGAAGCATTCGTGAAGGGGCATCTGATGGGCTGGGTGTGGGGTTGAAATATAGGCATCCTGCGCATGCGCGGTGGCCAAAGGGTATGAAAATAGACGTTTTGGAGCTAGGGGAGCCACTAATGGTCCAATGGGATCGAGTGAGGTATCAAAGTGAAGCATTCGCGAAGGGGCATCTGCTGGGCTGGGTGCGGCGTTGAAATATCGGCATTCTGCGCATGCGCGGTGGCCAAAGGGTATGGAAATAGACGTTTTGGAGCTAGGGGAGCCACTAATGGTCCAATGGGATCGAGTGAGGTATCAAAGTGAAGCATTCGTGAAGGGGCATTTGATGGGCTGGGTGCGGGGTTGAAATATCGGCCTTCTGCGCATGCGCGGTGGCCGAAGGGTATGAAAATAGACGTTTTGGAGCTAGGGGAGCCACTAATGGTCCAATGGGATCGAGTGAGGTATCAAAGTGAAACATTCGTGAAGGGGCATCTGATGGGCTGGGTGTGGGGTTGAAATATAGGCATCCTGCGCATGCGCGGTGGCCAAAGGGTATGAAAATAGACGTTTTGGAGCTAGGGGAGCCACTAATGGTCCAATAGGATCGAGTGAGGTATCAAAGTGAAGCATTCGTGAAGGGGCATCTGATGGGCTGGGTGTGGGGTTGAAATATAGGCATTCTGCGCATGCGCGGTGGCCAAAGGGTATGAAAATAGACGTTTTGGAGCTAGGGGAGCCACTAATGGTCCAATGGGGTCGAGTGAGGTATCAAAGTGAAGCATTCGTGAAGGGGCATCTGATGGGCTGGGTGTGGGGTTGAAATATCGGCATTCTGCGCATGCGCGGTGGCCGAAGGTATGAAAATAGACGTTTTGGAGCTAGGGGAGCCACTAATGGTCCAATGGGGTCGAGTGAGGTATCAAAGTGAAGCATTCGTGAAGGGGCATCTGATGGGCTGGGTGTGGGGTTGAAATATAGGCATCCTGCGCATGCGCGGTGGCCAAAGGGTATGAAAATAGACGTTTTGGAGCTAGGGGAGCCACTAATGGTCCAATGGGATCGAGTGAGGTATCAAAGTGAAGCATTCGCGAAGGGGCATCTGATGGGCTGGGTGCGGGGTTGAAATATCGGCATTCTGCGCATGCGCGGTGGCCAAAGGGTATGGAAATATACGTTTTGGAGCTAGGGGAGCCACTAATGGTCCAATGGGATCGAGTGAGGTATCAAAGTGAAGCATTCGTGAAGGGGCATCTGATGGGCTCGGTGTGGGGTTGAAATATAGGCATCCTGCGCATGCGCGGTGGCCAAAGGGTATGAAAATAGACGTTTTGGAGCTAGGGGAGCCCCTAATGGTCCAATGGGGTCACATGAGGTATCCATGTGAAGCATTCGTGAAGGGGCATCTGATGGGTTGGGTGTGCGGTAGGAATATCATTCTGCGCATGCGCAGACGCAATGCGGAGCTCTCGTCCAATCACAAGCGAGTGTTTCAAATCCGTCACAGAGCTCTCGTCCAATCA
This sequence comes from Hanleya hanleyi, assembly GCA_036873755.1. NCBI lineage: Eukaryota > Metazoa > Mollusca > Polyplacophora > Lepidopleurida > Hanleyidae > Hanleya > Hanleya hanleyi. The sequence goes on along the minus strand of JAVTVY010010337.1, from coordinate 26,139 downwards.
GAAGCGAGTATTTTGACCCGGTGCATTATGGGACATATCCAAGATGGCGGCACGTGTGTTCAAGATGGCGGCACATCCGGTGTCGAAAACTGGCCATTTCTTCGGGATGGGGTCACCTAGTGTCGAAAACTGGACCCTGTATGGGTCCCGCTAGACGTTTTGGAGCTAGGGGAGCCACTAATGGTCCAATGGGGTCATATGAGGTATCCATGTGAAGCATTCGTGAAGGGGCATCTGACTGGGCTAGTGGCTCGAGCGTTGTTACCATTCTGCGCATGTGCAGACAGGGAATTGTGGGAAAAGGGTATGAAAATAGAGGTTTTGGGATCTAGGGGAGCCCCTAATGGGCCGATGGGGTCATATGAGGTATCAATGTGAAGCATTCGTGTAGGGGCATCCAGTCATGGGTGAGTGCATGTAAAATTTTTCTTGAAAAAAAAAAAAAACGGAACACGGACTTTATCGAAAAATCCGGGAAAATGCCTATATGGGGTATGGGGGTATATAGGTCGCCGGGCTTAACGGGACATGCCTATCAATAGAGTTATCTCCCCCTAGTTCCAGGGTGGGGGTATGTAAAATTTTTCCTGAAAAAATACGGAACACGGACTTTATCCTAAATTACAGAAAATGCCTATATGGGGTATGGGGGGTATAGGACCATCCTGGGAAACCTACTTCTAGACATTTGCGGTATGGTTGTTTGGATTTGTTTTCTTAGTCTCGTCAAGACAAACATGATAGGAAGTGTTGCGGAGCGAATCGGTGAAATTTTTGAAAAAGTACCATACAGCCCATATAGACCCATATAGGCCCATACTGGGGGGTATAGGACCAATGTTTGTCCCACTGGGAATCCCACTTCTAGACATTTGCGGTGTGGTTGTTTGGATTTGTTTTCTTAGTCTCGTCAAGACAAACATGATAGGAAGTGTCCCGGAGCGAATCGGTGAAATTTTTGAAAAAGTACCATACAGCCCATATAGACCCATATAGCCCCATACTGGGGGTATAGGACTAATGTTTGTCCCACTGGGAAACCTACTTCTAGACATTTGCGGTATGGTTGTTTGGATTTGTTTTCTTAGTCTCGTCAAGACAAACATGATAGGAAGTGTCCCGGATCGAATCGGTGAAATTTTTGAAAAAGTACCATACAGCCCATATAGACCCATATAGTCCCATACTGGGGTATAGGACCAATGTTTGTCCCACTGGGACACCCACTTCTAGACATTTGCGGTATGGTTGTTTGGATTTGTTTTCTTAGTCTCGTCAAGACAAACATGATAGGAGGTGTCCCGGAGCGAATCGGTGGAAATTTTTGGAAAAAGTCACCGAGGCCTGGGTAGGCTCATAGAGACCCATATACTGGAGTATAATTACAAGCGTCTAGTCCGTCATTCATAATCCAGCCGTCGTCCATTAGAGAATATCCGCGTCCATAATCCAAAGACCTATTCCATTTTCCACATAACAGTATTAGCACCAAATTCAAAAAGACAATCATACTATACATAAACATAGGCTTGTTTCCTGCAAGAGAGAAGCGGTCAACAGTTTTCAATGATGCCGGCAAGACATCATGGTGTTCCAAAAATATCAAATCCGTATCGCTGATCAGTATTCTTAATCCATAATATTCGTTATAGAGTCGTCATCTAAAAAAAAAGAAGATGTATCTCAGTCACGCTTTGATTGTGACTGTTCATACGAGTACCACGAGGATCTTGAAGCACATGGGCCCACACGGCCCCTAGCCCCGGGTTAAGCGGAATTAGACACAAGTTACGAAACGTAGCGCCATAGATCTTGCACGCTACGTTCGTATTTTGCTATCAGCATGCGATATGTATCGCCAAATTTGAAAAACTTTGAGTGGAGGCGCTTGATGGAATAACCCTGTTTTATAAGTTTCTGCAACAATGTTTTGTGACGTTGATTAAAATCATCACATTTAACACAGGATCTAGCAAATGCTACTAAGCGAGATATGTATACGCCATATGCAGGACCCACTGGAATATTACTATCGAGAAAAGGATAGTTTACGATGTCGAAATTGTAATCATCTCTTTTGTCATAAAGTCGACGAGAGAGAATGCCCGCTTCATTTTTATAGAGATATAGATCTAAATATGATGTGCCTGTAGGGCTATCTGTAGTTTCCTTCAAATCCAGTGAAGGTGGATATATATCCTTCACTGCGTGATTTATATAGCGATTATCCACAGCGAGAAGATCGTCTATATAGCGTTTGGTGAATGAGAAGGAACGGGCTTTGAATGGATCGGTTTTTGAAAGCGCCTGCATATAGTCATATTCATAAGAGAACAGATACAGGTCAGCCAACAGGGGTGCACAATTAGTACCCATTGGAATACCTATATGCTGCTGATATATTGTGTTGCCAAATTTCACATAGATATTTTTAATGAGAAATTCAAGCAACTCTATAAACAAAGAAACATCCCATGAATGATATCTCTTGTATGTAGTAGAGCTAAAGAATGCTTTATGGCTTCCGACATTAATATATCTACGATCAGTTTTCTTGAACACAGATACTATTAATGAACTTAGACGGTCAATAAGGTCCTGATGAGGGATTGTAGTATAGAGAGTCGAGAAATCCCATGTGGATACATGTCTGTACGGTATGTGACCTTTAGCATCAAGTTCTTCCGTAAGACATTTTGAGTTTTTCAATATCCACATACATTCAACGCCAGAGTTCTTGGAAATAGTGGCGCAATACCTTTCCCAAAATGCTTTTACCTCCTGAAGGGCCCTCGTCAATAGGGTTGAAAGAAGCTTGGTGGTGCAGCTTCTAGAACCAGCTATGAATCTAGCTTTGTATGGTGATTTATGCATTTTGGGAGTCCAGTATATTTTTGGTATGTCGTTATGATTGGTTGGAAGACAAATACCTCTTTCCCTGAGAAACTTTTTGTGATTGTTAAATAAATCTTCCAGAGTAAATGCAGTTTGGGAGTAAGTAGACGTATTTGATGAAGATATGTCTACACTCAATTCTTTAACCAGCACCTGGTAATAGTAATATTTACATATGAATATTATATTATTCGGAGCTTTGTCTGCTGGGACTATGACGAATTTACTCTGGAGATTTGCTAGAACTTCTTGCGAATTGAGGTTTCTCAGAACTTGTTTTGCTTGGGGAAGAGTACTTCTGTCAATATGGCGGATTGTTTCAACGAACTTGCTCTTGGTGAGGTCCAGCCAATCAGCGAGTACTGTAGATTCAACTTTTTCTCGCTTAGACCAATCAATAACGTACTGTTCCAATGCAGACAGGACTATCTTCTGGTCGGCCTTCAGATTTATTCTTCTTGGCTCTCTATATTTAGGTCCCTTCATCAGGAGTAATTTCAGATCCTTATCACTCACCACATCAAGGTCACCAGTCACAATATGTTTGCATGGTGTATAGATAAAGTTCGACGATTCACAATCACAACTATAGCCTCCTGACGTGTATAAGTTCCAGTCAAACTCCTGGACAGCATTGGAGTAATTGAATATTTTGGTGGCTATAGATTTAGTGTACTTATATGAAATGCAAGGAGGTTCTGTGAACTTAAAATAGTTTGGTACAGCGTTGCGTACCTCTGGATCATTCAGGATTCGAGGTAAATTAATGATGTCCAGTCCTTTATCTAAGTAGTTGAGTTTCAAGAAAAGCCGATCTTGAGAGGTTTCGATTATGTTCACTGGACGATACAACCGAAAATACGCTATATCTTGACATACTTTGATGAATGTATGTATAAATCCATAATGCGTGGACGTGTTGGGGTCTAGGTGGGCCACTAATGGTCCAATGGTGTCGTATGAGGTCTTATTTTGAAGCTCTCATGCAGGAGCACTTGACTACACTAATGGTTAGTCCGTGTTCAATAGTCTGCGCATGCGCAGCCTGGCCGTAGTAGAGAAAGCAGGCATTTTTGGGGTATGTGGGTGCGTGTTTGGGGTAGAGATGGCTATTCACGGTTCGAATGGGTCGTGTGAGGTATCAATGTGAAGCTTGTGTGGGGTAGAGTCAGAATGGCGTGTTTTTAAATGCAAGTCGCGTCAATCTGCGCATGCGTAGACTGGTCGTAGTAGAGAAAGCAGGCATTTTCGGGGTTATGTGGGTGTGTGTTTGGAGTAGAGATGCACCGCTATGGGTCCGAATGCGTCCTGGGAGGTGTCATTTTGTAGCTCTCGGTGTGTAGACCCCGATTTGGGGGCTGTTCACAGCATCTGTGACGTCATTGGTGACGTCATCAGTACGAGTAGTAGCGAAACTGTGCATTTTGGGGCAGTGAAGGAAGGTATATGGGGTAGGGATGCTTCATCCTCAGTCCGAATGCGTCGTGTGGGGTGTCATCTTGTAGTTCTCGGCGTGCAGACCTCGATTTGAGGGCTGTCCACAGCATCTGTGACGTCATTGGTGACGTCATCAGTAGGAGTAGTAGCGAAAGTGGCCATTTTGGGGCAGTACATGAAGGTATTTGGTGTAGAGATGGACCATCCTTGGTCCGAATGCGTCATGGGAGGTGTCATGTTGTAGCTCTCGGGGTGTAGACCCCAATTTGAGGGATATCCACAGCATCTGTGACGTCATTGGTGACGTCATCAGTACGAGTAGTAGCGAAAGTGGGCATTTTTTAGCAGTGAAGGATGTTACTTGGTGTAGACATGGACCATCCGAGGTGCGAATGCGTCGTGTGAGGTGTCATCTTGTAGCAACGCCCACCAACGCCATTCTTAATGCTTCAACGCCCTGGTGAAATAGCTCAGAAGCTCTGATATTTCTTGGAATTGTCACTAATTCTTCGAAATGCAGTGACGCCCGTCAGCGCCCGTCTTTACACCTTAACACTCTAACATAACGCCATGATATAGAGCGGAGAGAGAATAACAACAGCAACAACAACAACAAGGATGACACATGAGAGAACAACAACAACAAGAAGTTATAGTTTATTCTCCCCAATGTTACATCATACCCACGCTGGGGGAGCCGCGTTGGGTATATTTACAATTCAAGAAGATTCTTGTCCAATCAGAGGCCACCATTTGCATCTGTCATATTCGTTCCTGTCCGTTAGATGTATTCTCGGCTACTCTTGTCCAATCAGAAGTCGCCATTTCAGAAAGTTCCATCTTCGGCCATGTTCGCTCTGAACCGTTTGTTCTAATCGTCATCGGGCAGGCCAGGATACCGTTGAGGAAACATACATGTATCCTCAGATAGTTGTTTGTGCATCCTGAGTATCTATCAGTGCATGGGTGAATACTTTCATCCGATGGGAGTGGTGGGTCAGTTTAACCACGAAGAACGTAACATTGGTGACCCTCTCCACTATCCACTTGGTGTTGGGACGCTGTTCATAGGCCCATTCCAAGGGATCCACAGTGTCCAGTTGGGCCAGCATCGTCTCTAGCGACGCCCGATTGGTGATTGTGAAAGGATGGTCGTACACTGGGTTGATGGCACTGGAATAGAAATAGCACAATTCACGCGTCATCTTATGGCATAAGATGTACCCAAATGCTACATTTTATGTGAAGGACGTAGGTTGGTCATTGAAGATGGCTTCCACGTAGCTGCGTAGACGGGCGAGGTCGGTCAGTCGGAAATTGTACAAGTCCAATATAGGGCGATGACGGTGGAAGCAGTGTCGGATCATGGACCAATGGCGTCGATACATCTCACTCACTGGATGATCTTCGGGTAAGAGATCGCTGGGAACATCCACCGCATCTTCCAGAAAATGTTCGTTGTTGCCAGGCGTATGACTGGAAACAGTAATGCTAGGGACCGGCTGGATATCTAGGCTCTTCTGAGCTGTGGGTATAGGCGGGCTCTCCGTGATCGCATCACCAGTGGCATTCTCCTCCCCGGGTTCATCTTCAGTGGATCTGTCCCTCCTGGGTGCCTCTTTAGTGGAAAGTTGTCCCTCATACCGTGGTGACGGACCATGAATCAAACGCTCATGCCGTTTTAACTGACTGGGTCGTTTGAAGAGTTGACCACATTCTTCGCATGGACGCTTGGGTGGCCCATGAATTGAACGTTCATGGCGCTGTAAATGATCTGGGCGCTGAAACGACAGTGTAGGCCTACATATCGTACAGCTATACCGGGCGGTTCCATCGTGCTTGGTAGCCTCATGGCGGCGCAAGTCGTGCCGGCGAGTGAATGATTTCGAGCACGTAGTACAAGTGAACATCTTGGTGGTTGACAGAGTGTCTGATGAAACGGCCAGGCCGTTTCCTTTTTATAGCAAGCTAGCTGTTGATCTATTTTTAGCACAATCAGTTCAACTTGGACGTCAGCGACAAGAACCCGGATGTAGGCGCGGACGTCAGCGACAAGAACCCGGATGTAGGCGCGGACGTCAAACAGGTGCACGCTCCTGTGGTGCACCATGTACCCTAGGATGTTCACGAATGTTCCACCATCCCGGCCTTCTATCAGGCCCAGGTCCGAAGCTCTCATGGCCTGCATGTGAATGGTCAGTCATATTGTGCGTATGCATTTGTGCGTCAGTGTGTATGCATCTGTGTGTGTGTGTGTGTGTGTGTGTGTGTGTGCGTCCGTGTGTATGTGTGTATGCGTCTGTGTGTATGTATCTGTGTGTATGTGGGTGTATGTGTCTGTGTGTATACGTCTGTGTGCGTGTGTGTGTGCTTGCGTGTGTGTACGCTTGTGTGTGTGGGCTTGCGTGTGCTTGCGAGTGTGTTTCTTGGATCGGAGCTCTTGGAGCTCAAAGTCTGTGGTGCTCAGAGCTCGGAAGTGACATTTGCATATGACCTCTGTGAGGTCACTGCCGCTTCCGTTCACGTGACCGGAACTGACCTTTGATCCCGGCGCGCAAAGGTTTCCACCGTGCGCGCCGGGGTCAAAGGTCAGTTACGGTCACGTGAACGGAAGCGGAAGTGACCTCACAGAGGTCATATGCAAATGTCACTTCCGAGCTCTGAGCTCCACAGAAACACACTCGCAAGCACACACATACACACATGCACACACATACACACACGCACACACACACACACACACACATACTCGCAAGCTCACACAGACGCATACACACACATGCATACACACACGCACTCACACACACACACACACATACACATACACACGGAGGCATACATACACACACACATGCACACGCTACGCATGCCTGCGATGACGTCATTTCCGAGCTCTGAGCTCCGGTATAACACAGCACAGATATGGTATAATAGAGGGCAAAAATTGTATAATACAGAACATATGTTGTATAATACAGGACATGTATGGTACAATACAGGACAGATATGGGAATAATACTACACAGATTTTATAGATTTGGTAAAATACAGAACAGATATGGTATAACACAGAACAGATATGATATAATACAGCACAGATATGGTATAATTCAAGACAGATATGGTATAATATAGCCCAGGTTTGGTATAATGCAGGACAGATATTGTATAATACAGCACAAATATGTTATAATTCAGGACAGATATGGTATAGTACAGCACAGATTTGGTATAATGCAGGACAGATATGGTATAATACAGCACATATATATGGTATAATGCATGACAGATATGATATAATAGAGGACAAACATTGTATAATACAAGACAGATATGGTATAATACAGGACATATATATGGTACAATACAGGACAGATACTGTATAATACAGCACAGATACGGTACAACACAGGACATATATGATACAATACAGCACAGATATGGCATAATACATCACAGATATGGTATAATACAGCACAGATATGGTATAATACCGCACATATTTGGTATAATGCAGGACAGATATGGTAGAATACAGCACAGATATTAGGTATAATGCATCTCAGATATGGTATATTAGAGGACAAACATTGTATAATACAGGACAGATATGGTATAATACAGGTCATATATGGTACAATACAGGACAGATACTGTAAAATACAGCACAGATATGGTATAACACAGGACATATATGATACAATACAGCACAGATATGGTATAATACAGGACAGATATTGTATAATACATCATATATGGTATAATACAGCACAGATATTGTATAATAGAGGGTAAATATTGTATAATACTGCACAGATTTTATATAATACAGGACATATACTGTATAATACAGCACAGATTTTGTATAATACAGAACTTATATTGTATAATAGAGGACAAACATGGTACCATACAGGATAGATTTGGTAAAATACAGAACGGATATTGTATAACACAGAACAGATATGGTGTAATACAGCACAGATATGGTATAATTCAAGACAGATATGGTATAATACAGCACAGATTTGGTATAATGCACGACAGATATTGTATAATAAAGCACAGATATGTTATAATTCAGGACAGATATAGTATAGTACAGAACAGATTTGGTATAATGCAGGACAGATATGGTATAATACAGCACATATATATGGTATAATGCATGACAGATATGATGCAATAGAGGACAAACATTGTATAATACAAGACAGATATGGTATAATACAGGACAGATACTGTATAATACAGTACAGACGCGGTATAATACAGAACAGATATGGTATAATACCGCACATATTTGGTATAATGCAGGACAGATATGGTATAATACAGCACAGATATATGGTATAATGCATCTCAGATATGGTATATTAGAGGACAAACATTGTATAATACAGGACAGATATGGTATAATACAGGTCATATATGGTACAATACATGCCAGATACTGTAAAATACAGCACAGATATGGTATAACACAGGACATATATGATACAATACAGCACAGATGTGGTATAATACAGGACAGATATTGTATAATACATCACATATGGTATAATACAGCACAGATATGGTATAATAGAGGGCAAATATTGTATAATACAGAACATATATTGTAAAATACAGGACATGGTACAATACAGTATAGATATGCTATAATACAGCACAGATTTGGTATAATAAAGGACAGATACTGTATAATACAGGACAGATTTGGTATAATACAGGACATATATGGTATAATAGAGGACAAATATTGTACAATACAGGACAGACTTGGTATAATACAGACAGATATTGTATAACACAGGACAGATACGGTATAATACAGCACAGATATGGTATAATTCAGGACAAATATGGTATAATACAGCACAGATTTGGTATAATGCATGGCAGATATGGATGGTCTATCTCTACACCAAATACCTTCCTTCACTGCCCCAAAATGCTAACTTTCGCTACTACTTGTACTGATTTCGTCACCAATGACGTCACAGATGCTGTGGACTTCCCCCAAATCGTGATCTCCACCCCGAAGGCTACAAGATGACACCCCACAGGATGCATTGTAACCAAGGATGGTCCATCTCTACCCCAAATACCTTCCTTCACTGCCCCAAAAGGCTCACTTTCGCTACTACTCTTACTGATGACGTCACCAATGACGTCACAGATGCTGTGGACAGCCATGAAATCGGGGTTTGCACCCCGAGAACTACAAGATGACACCTCCCACGACGAATTCGGACTGAGAATGGCCCCTCTCTACCCCAAATACCTTCCTGCACTGCCCCAAAATGCTCACTTTCACTACTACTCGTACTGATGACGTCACCGATGGCGTCACAGATGACGCGAACATCCCTCAAATCGGGGTCTACACTCGGAGAGCTACAAAATGACACCTCCCACGACACAATCGGACCAGGGATGGTCCCTCTCTACACCAAATACCTTCCTGTACTGCCCCAAAATGCGCACTTCGGCTACTACTCCTACTGATGACGTCATCGATGACGTCACAGATGACGGGAACATCCCTCAAATCGGAATGTACACCCCGAGAACTACAAAATGACACCTCCCAGGACGCATTCGGACCAAGGATGGTCCCTCTCGACCCCAAATACCTTCCTTCACTGCCCCAAAATGGCCACTTTACTTACTACAACCAACTGCGCATGCGCAGATTGACGCGACTTGCACTTAAAAACACACCATTCTGACTCTACCCCACACAAGCTTCACTTTGACACCTTCCACGACCCATTCGAACAGTGAATAGCCCATCTCTAACCCAAACACACACCCACATACTCCCCAAAATGCCTGCTTTCTATACTACGGGCCAGGCTGCGCATGCACAGACTATTGAACACGGACGAACCATTAGTGTAGTCAAGTGCTCCTCCACGAGAGCTTCAAAATAAGACCTCACTCGACCCCATTGGACCATTAGGGACTCACCTAGACTCCAACATGTCCACCCCGTATGGCCCTATGCACCCATAGCCATGCAGTATAGGCCTATGGGCCTACCCAGGCCTCGGTGACTTTTTTCAAAAATTTCACCGTTTTGCTCCGGGACACTTCCTATCATGTTCTAAATGACGAGACTAAGAAAATAAATACAAACAACCCTACCGCAAATGTCTAGAAGTAGGTTTCCCATTAGGACAAACATTGGTCCTATACCCCAGTATGGGACTATATGGCTCTATATGGGGCTCCTCGAACTTTTTCAAAAATTTCACCGATTCGCTCCAGGACACTTCCTATCATGTTTGTCTTGACGAGACTAAGAAAACGAGACCCCACAACCCTACCGCAAATGTCGAGAAGTGGGTTTCCCAGGGGGACAAACATCGGTCCTATACCCCAGTATGGGCCTATATGGGTCTCGGTGACTTTTTTCAAAAATTTCACCGTTTCGCTCCGCGACACTTCCTATCATGTTTGTCTTGACGAGACTAAGAAAACGAGACCCCACAACCTATACCGCAAATGTCGAGAAGTAGGTTTCCCAGGATGGTCCTATACCCCCCATACCCCATATAGGCATTTTCCCGTAATTTAGAATAAAGTCCGTGTTCCGTATTTGTTCAGGAAAATTTTCACATACACCCACCCTGGAACTAGGGGGAGATAACTCTATTGATAGGTAAGCCCCGTTAAGCCCGGCGACCTATATACCCCCCCATACCCCATATAGGTATCTTCCCGGATTTTTCGATAAAGTCCGTGTTCCCTTTTTTTTTTCAGGAAAAATTTTACATGCACCCACCCATGACTGGATGCCCCTTCACCTAGGCTTCACATGGATACCTCATAGAACTCCATCGGCCCGTTAGGGGCTCCCCTAGATACCAAAACGTCTATTCCCATACCCTTTGGCCACCGCGCATGCGCAGAATGCCGATATTTCAACCCCACACCCAGCCCATCAGATGCCCCTTCAGGAATGCTTCACTTTGATACCTCACTCGACCCCATTGGACCATTAGTAGCTCCCCTAGCTCCAGAACGTCTATTTTCATACCCTTGGGCCACCGCGCATGCGCAGAATGCCGCTATTTCAACCCCACACTCAGCACATCAGAGGCCCCTTCACGAATGCTTCACTTTGATACCTCACTCGACCCAATCGGACCATTAGTGGCTCCCCTAGCTCCAAAACGTCTATTTCCATACCCTTTGGCCACCGTGCATGCGCAGAATGCCGATATTTCAACCCCACAGCCAGCCCATGAGATGCCCCTGCACGAATGCTTCACTTTGATACCTCACTCGACCCCATCGGACCATTAGTGGCTGCCCTAGCTCCAAAACGTTTATTTCCATACCCTTTGGCCACCGCGCATGCGCAGAATGCCGATATTTCAACCCCACACCCAGCCCATGAGATGTCCCTTCACGAATGCTTCACTTTGATACCTCACTCGAGCCCATTGGACCATTAGGGGCTCCCCTAGCTCCAAAACGTCTATTTTGATACCCTTGGGTCACCGCGCATGCGCAGAATGCCGATATTTCAAAACCACACCCAGCCCATTAGATGCCCCTTCACGAACCACAACCCATAGTAAAATCCACAAGACCAAAATGACCACCCCTATACATCATACAGGCATTCCCCGTTAAGACGCAAATGTTGGAATCAGGGGAGATGACCCGGCATTTGTCCTACAGAGGGTTCGCCCAGTCAGAAGTTGTCTTCCCTGCCTCCAGATGGCAGCGCGATCGATGTCGTGATGTGAAAAGGGAATCCCCATAGCAAGCGCCGCCATTTTGTTTGTTTATTTTTTGCGGAGACATATCGGACAATAAACGCTCGACCCTGGGGTCGCACTGATCCTAGACTCGTCATAATAAGATCGTACAACACCTATAGGGTATCTTTATTATTATTATATGTCTTAGAGGGTTTTTTGAGGGTAATGTGAGGGTTTTTTGAGGGTAATGTTGCTCAATTTACCGTGACATGAGACGAGGCAAAAATTCAAGATGGCGGCCAAACATTCGAGTTGTCTCCTCAACCCATGGGACTACTTTCTGTCCGCGGAAGCTTTCTCCCGCAACCGCATTACCACCAGACCGCATTACCGCGGAAGAATTCGAGGTCAAAGGTTGCCGGAACTATAGTGCACTTGACCTCTGTGACCTCCCCGTGACCTCCCCACCGCCTCGTTTCCTCCCTTGCATCCAAAGTGTACAGATGACGTCATAGTTACATCCGGGGAGAATAATACCTTTCTTGTGTTTACTCTACTGCTGTTGGATCAGTAATAAGAAGGATATAGCAACACACTTACACATATTCCCATTTTGGAAAGGAGTAATTTTTTTTCAAGTTGACATTTGGTTACGGCCCCCAAGTATGTCATAAGTAGTAGCGAAAACTTCAACAAAGTATTATTCTCCCCGGATGTAACTATGACGTCACAACTTCATATGGTGGCGCCATCTGTACACTTTGGATGCAAGGGAAGAAACGAGGCGGTGGGGAGGTCACGGGGAGGTCACAGAGGTCAAGTGCACTATAGTTCCGGCAACCTTTGACTTCGAATTCTTCCGCGGTGATGCGGTCTGGTGGTAATGCGGTTGCGGGAGAAAGCTTCCGCGGACAGAAAGTAGTCCCATGGGTTGAGGAGACAACTCGAATGTTTGGCCGCCATCTTGAATTTTTGCCTCGTCTCATGTCACGGTAAATTGAGCAACATTACCCTCAAAAAACCCTCACATTACCCTCAAAAAACCCTCTAAGACATATAATAATAATAAAGATACCCTATAGGTGTTGTACGATCTTATTATGACGAGTCTAGGATCAGTGCGACCCCAGGGTCGAGCGTTTATTGTCTGATATGTCTCCGCAAAAAATAAACAAACAAAATGGCGGCGCTTGCTATGGGGATTCCCTTTTGACATCACGACATCGATCGCGCTGCCCTCTGGAGGCAAGGAAGACAACTTCTGACTGGGCGAACCCTCTGTAGGACAAATGCCGGGTCATCTCCCCTGATTCCAACCTTTGCGTCTTTACGGGGAATGCCTGTATGATGTATAGGGGTGGTCATTTTGGTCTTGTGGATTTTACTATGGGTTGTGGTTCGTGAAGGGGCATCTGATGGGCTGGGTGTGGGGTTGAAATATCGGCATTCTGCGCATGCGCGGTGGCCCAAGGGTATGAAAATAGACGTTTTGAGAGCTAGGGGAGTCCCTAATGGGCCGATGGGGTCGAGTGAGGTATCAAAGTGAAGCTTATGTGAGGGGGAATCTAATGGGCTGGGTGTGGGGTTGAAATAGCGGCATTCTGCGCATGCGCGGTGGCCCAAGGGTATGGAAATAGACGTTTTGGAGCTAGAGGAGGCACTAATGGGCCGATGGGGTCGAATGAGGTATCAAAGTGAAGCCTAGGTGAGGGGGCATCTAATGGGCTGGGTGTGGGGTTGAAATAGCGTCATTCCGCGCATGCGCGGTGGCCCAAGGGTATGAAAATAGACGTGTTGAGAGCTAGGGGAGTCCCTAATGGGCCGATGGGGTCGAGTGAGGTATCAAAGTGAAGCATTCGTGAAGGGGCATCTAATGGGCTGGGTGTGCGGTAGGAATATCATTCTGCGCATGCGCAGATGCAATGCGGAGCTAACGCCCAATCAGAAGCGAGTATTTCAAATCCGTCACAGAGCTCTCGTCCAATCAGAAGCGAGTATTTTGACCCGGTGCATTATGGGACATATTCAAGATGGCGGCACGTATGTTCAAGATGGCGGCACATCCGGTGTCGAAAACTGGCCATTTCGTCGGGATGTGGTCACCTAGTGTCGAAAACTGGACCCTGTATGGGTCCCGCTACACGTTTTGGGGTCTAGGTGGGCCACTAGTGGTCCAATGGAGTCGTATGAGGTATCAAAGTGAAGCATTCGTGAAGCGACATCTGATGGGCTGGGTGTGGGGTTGAAATATCGGCATTCTGCGCATGCGCGGTGGCCAAAGGGTATGAAAATAGACGTTTTGGAGCTAGGGGAGCCACTAATGGTCCGATGGAGTTGTATTAGGTATCAATGTGACGCATTCGTGAAGGGGCATCCAGTCATGGGTGGGTGCATGTAAAATTTTTCCTGAAAAAAAAGAAACGGAACACGGACTTTATCGAAAAATCCGGGAAAATGCCTATATGGGGTATGGGGGGTATATAGGTCGCCGGGCTTAACGGGGTTTGCCTATGAATAGAGTTATCTCCCCCTAGTTCCAGGGTGGGTGTATGTAAAATATTTCCTGAATAAATACGGAACACGGACTTTATCCTAAATTACTTTCCATCTTCGTCTATAAAGAGTTCTTTTTGGCATATTATTATATCCATGGAAAGTTCAGGATACAGGCTTTCGTCTGATATCTGGTTCTGCCAACGATTCATCGGAACTTTGTATAATTTTTGCCTCGAAATTGCATGTATACGTTTTGGTAAAGTGCGCTTTCATTCAGCCTGCCGTCTGCTCTGTTATAACAACTATTCGAAGACAGTGTGAAGCAGAGACAACACGTACATTTACGGGTAGGTAGTCTATCTTCTAAGTATCTAGGTGAGGTGTACGATCTAAGATTGAACGCGGCAGAATATGAGTGAATTAGATATGAATGAATGAATTAGTTTCATATAATTTTGCAGGGTGCAATGACTTGCAAAAGGTTGGAAATCGTCCGTACAGGTCTCTTTGTGTAAGAAAAATGGCGTCCAGGGGGCCAATTCCCCCCGGATATTGGGTCATTTCAAATCGTAGCGCCATCTACGCACTCTTCAAATCGTCGCGCCATCTGCACACTATGACGCAAGGGAGACAACTCGGACTAGGCCATTCCTAGGCGAAGATGATGTCCCCTCTATTTTGTCTGTATGGGGTATAGGGGTCGTCATTTTTTGTGGATTTTACTATGGGCTGTGAGATTCTTCGTCTCACCATGTAGAACACGATGGGAAAAGCTATGAAATGTTTTCTTAAGTACCGGGTAGGTCTGTATATCCAGTGTTCAGTGCATAGGTGCATACTGGATAAACATTTTGAGGTCTAGGTGGACCTCTATTGATCCGATGATGTCGTATGCGGTCTTATTTTAAAGCTCTCGTGAAGGAGCATCCGACTGGACTAGTGTGTTGTTTGTTTTCGATATTCTGCGCATGCGCAGACAGGCCGTATTATCGAAATAGCCGTTTTGAGGTCGAGGGGAGTCCCCAGCACACCACCCAGCCAGATCATAAATATTCCTCGGCTCCCAGGAAGAGCATCGATAGATGATGGCTGACCGAGTTTTTATAAATAAAGCTTCTATTCTATTCTATTCTATTCTATTCTAGTGGGCCGATGGGGTCGAGTGAGGTATCCATGTGAAGCCTATGTGAGGGAGTCTCTGATGGCGTGGATGTGGGACTCACTCATTCACTCACTCACTCACTCACTCACTCACTCAACGTCGTTAGTGCGTCCATGCGTTAAGACGGGCGTTCGGGGCGCCTCACAGGCGTTTTGCACGCCTCACTCACTCATTCACTCATTCACTCACTCACTCACTCACTCACTGCGGGCGGACCTCTTTGGTATTCCCAAAAAAACCTGTCTTGTGTGTTTTATTCATAATGCATGAATGCCCAATGTGGAGATTAAGTCAAACTGAAATCAGTGGTGTAGCATGGGGCCAAAATGTAACCCATCAAGGTTAGAATGCAAGAGCACTATAGTACAAATAGAGAGCCAATGAAATCAGCCCACAGACCAAGTACGTGTTTTTGGTCTAAGTTTGGAGCGGGCATTTCATTGAGGTGCGTGTATACGGTGAGTGAAGACTCGTCCAGCACGTATAGATTAAGTTGATGACTATAAGTTCTATGAGCATAATGCATGAAAGTGGCTTTGAACACCGTATTAGCCAATCAGTGGCCTAGAATGGAGCCAAAGGTAACCCATCCATGTCCAGAAAACATTACCCGGGTGTACAAGAACCCAGATGTAGGCGCGGACGTCAGCGAAAGCACACCGTGAGTACCCGAATTCGATTGGCTGATTGTTCGACCGCTGATTGGTTCTTTTTCTCGACCGCTGATTGGCTCTTTTTTCCCGACCGCTGATTGGTCCAAATGGAACTGTCCATCTTTCCCAGGTTAATCTAGAATCCCCTTTCTGGGGTTCAAGCTCTGACTATATCGATGCCGCAACATTGTCCCCTCCGAAGCGTCAACGCCCGGTGGTGGTGGTGGTGGGAACTCCAGTGTGGCAGAGCTCTTGGATCGGAGCTCTTGGAGCTCAAAGCCTGTGGAGCTCAGATCTCGGAAGTGACATTTGCATACGACCTCTGTGAGGTCATTTCCGCTTCCGTTCACGTAACTGGAACTGACCTTTGACCCCGGCGTATATTTACAATTCAAGAAGATTCTTGTCCAATCAGAGGCCACCATTTGCATCTGTCATATTCGTTCCTGTCCGTTAGATGTATTCTCGGCTACTCTTGTCCAATCAGAAGTCGCCATTCCAGAAAGTTCCATCTTCGGCCATGTTCGCTCTGAACCGTTTGTTCTAATCGTCATCGGGCAGGCCAGGATACCGTTGAGGAAACATATCCTCAGATAGTTATACCGAATCTGTGCTGTATTATACCACATGAATAACAACAAGTTCAGCAATGTTCATACAGTTTATTATCCCCAATGTTACATCATACCCAGGCTAGGGGAGCCGCCCTGGGTATGTTTCGTATGTTCACAGCAAAACAAATTGAAATATCAAACACCATGTTTTATTATTTAACGCACCGTCACATTAGGTACAAGTGTTTACTGAGCTCAAGTCAACGATCAGCATGCAGACATATAGAGTATGTACGGCATGTTATGGTATTCATCAGTGCACGGGTCACGCGTTCAACCGATGGGTTGGTCGGTCAGCTTGGTCACGAAAAACGTAACATTGGTGACCCTCTCCACTGTCCACTTGGTGGTGGGGCGTTGTTGTTGGGCCCATTTCAAGGGATCCACGGTGTCCAGTTTCTCCAGCATCGTCTCTAGTGACGCCCTATCCGTGATGGTAAACGGTTGGTCAAATACCCGGATGTTACTGCTCGGGTAAAAGTATCGGACTTGGTCTGTCTCCTTATGCCGCAGCACATAACCAAACGCCAGATTTAATTTGAAGGGCGTAGCTTGGTCATTGAAGACGGCTTCCATGTAGCTGCGTAGACGGGCGAGGTCGGTCAGTCGGAAATTGTAGATGTCTTGAATAGGGCGATGACGGTAGAAACAGTGCCGTATCATTGGCCAATGGCGCCGATAGATGTCACTCACTGGATGGGCGTCCTGTAAGAGACCGCTAGGAACATTTATCGACTCGTCCAGAAAATGTTCGATGTCGTCAGGCGTATTACTCGAAACCGTAACGCTGGGGTCCGGCTGGATATCCAGGCCCTCCTGGACCGTGGGTATAGGCGGGCTCTTCGTCATCGCATCACCAGTGGCGTTCGTCTCCCCGGGTTCATCTTCACTGGATCTGACCTTCCGCGGCTCCTCTTTAGTGGAAAGTTGTCGCCCAAACCGTAGTGATGGGGCATGCATCAAACGTTGGTGCTGTCTAAACCGACTGGGTCGTTTGAAGAGTCGACCACAATCATTACATAGTACCGTCGCACCCGCGTGGAGTACCCTCTCATGACGCAGTAATTTATCCTCCCGATTGAATGACCCTGCGCAGATTATACAAGTATACCGTGCATCGTTGTGGATGGAGGCCTCGTGGCGTCGTAAATTATCTAGACGAGTAAACATCTTCTGGCAAGTTGTGCAAGTGAACATCTTGGTGGTTGACAGATTGTCTAATGAAACGGCCAGGCCGCTTCCCTTTTATAGCACGCTAGCTGGTGATCTATTTTTAGCACATTCAGTTCAACTATCCCCAAGTCGAGGGCCGAGCCGTGACATCTTCGGTAACCTCCGTGTCTCGTCGGTCACCTCTGTAACGTCAACAATCAACATGTGGACATATAGAGTATGTACGGCATGTTATGGTATTCATTAGTGCATGAGTGACGCATTCAGCCGATGGGGGTGATCGGTCAGCTTGGTAACGAAAAACGTAACATTGGTCACACTCTCCACTGTCCACTTGGTGTTGGGGCGTTGTTGCTGGGCCCATTCCAAGGGATCCACGGTGTCCAGTTTCTCCAGCATCGTCTCTATCGACGCCCGGTTAATGATGGTAAACGGTTGGTCAAATACCCGGATGTTACTGCTCGGATAAAAATATCGGGCTTGGTCTGTGTCCTTATGCTGCAGCACATAACCAAACGCCAGATTTAATTTGAAGGACGTAGCTTGGTCATTGAAGATGGCTTCCACGTAGTTGCGTAGACGGGTGAGGTCAGTCAGTCGGAAATTGTAGATATCTTGAATAGGGCGATGACGGTAGAAACAGTGTCACTCACTGGATGGTCTTCGTGTGACAGATCGCTGGGAACATTTATGGGTTCGTCCACGAAGTGTACTTTGCCCTCCACGTCGTACAAAATCTGGCCCAAGGTCTTGTCGTCGGAATTTGACTGTTGAATTAGGGCGACATCATCATTGGCCCTCGTGCGATGGGTGGGAGTTCCACCTGTTTCGATATTGATGCCTACGGGCTCTTCTACCTGCAAACGTGGCTGCGGAACAGGGTGTCGTGTGCGTTGGTGTCGCAGCAACTGACTGGTCAGTTTGAAAAGCCGACCACATTCTTCGCATGGACGCTTGGGTACTTCATGGCGTGCACGTGTGTGGCGCTGTAAATGATCCCGGCGCTGAAACGACAGTGTACATATCGTACAGTTATACCGGGCGGTTCCTTCGTGCTTGGTAGCCTCATAGCGGCGCAAGTCGTGCAGACGAGTGAATGATTTCGAGCACGTAGTACAAGTGAACATCTTGGTGGTTGACAGAGTGTCTGATGAAACGGCCAGCCCGCTTCCCTTTTATAGCACGCTAGCTGGTATCATGTTCGGGCACCTCTGTGTCTCTTCGGTGATCTCCGTGACATCTTCGGTGACCTCCGTGTCCAGTGTCACGTGACCGGAACTGACCTTTGACCCCGGCGCGCAAATGGGCGTCAACGCCCGGTGGTGGTGGTGGGAACTCCCGTGTGGCAGAGCTCTTGGATCGGAGCTCTTGGAGCTTAAAGCCTGTGGAGCTCAGATCTCGGAAGTGACATTTGCATACGACCTCTGTGAGGTCACTTTCGCTTCCGTTCACGTGACCGGAACTGACCTTTGCCCCCGGCGCGCAAAGGTTTCCATCGCACGAGGGCCGATGATGATGTCGCCCTAATTCAACAGTCAAATTCCGACGACAAGACCTTGGGCCAGATTTTGTACGACGTGGAGGGCAAAGTACACTTCGTGGACGAACCCATAAATGTTCCCAGCGATCTGTCACACGAAGACCATCCAGTGAGTGACATTTATCGGCGCCATTGGCCCATGATCCGGCACTGTTTCTACCGTCATCGCCCTATTCAAGATATCTACAATTTCCGACTGACTGACCTCACCCGTCTACGCAACTACGTGGAAGCCATCTTCAATGACCAAGCTACGTCCTTCAAATTAAATCTGGCGTTTGGTTATGTGCTGCAGCATAAGGACACAGCCCAAGCCCGATATTTTTACCCGAGCAGTAACATCCGGGTATTTGACCAACCGTTTACCATCATTAACCGGGCGTCGCTAGAGACGATGCTGGAGAAACTGGACACCGTGGATCCCTTGGAATGGGCCCAGCAACAACGCCCCAACACCAAGTGGACAGTGGAGAGTGTGACCAATGTTACGTTTTTCGTTACCAAGCTGATCGACCACCCCCATCGGCTGAATGCGTCACTCATGCACTGATAAATACCATAACATGCCGTACATACTCTATATGTCCACATGTTGATCGCTGACGTTACGGAGGTGACCGAAGAGACACGGAGGTTACCGAAGATGTCACGGCTCGGCCCTCGACTTGGGGATAGTTGAACTGAATGTGCTAAAAATAGATCACCAGCTAGCGTGCTATAAAAGGGAAGCGGCCTGGCCGTTTCATTAGACAATCTGTCAACCACCAAGATGTTCACTTGCACAACTTGCCAGAAGATGTTTACTCGTCTAGATAATTTACGACGCCACGAGGCCTCCATCCACAACGATGCACGGTATACTTGTATAATCTGCGCACGGTCATTCAATCGGGAGGATAAATTACTGCGTCATGAGAGGGTACTCCACGCGGGTGCGACGGTACTATGTAATGATTGTGGTCGACTCTTCAAACGACCCAGTCGGTTTAGACAGCACCAACGTTTGATGCATGCCCCGTCTCTACGGTTTGGGCGACAACTTTCCACTAAAGAGGAGCCGCGGAAGGTCAGACCCAGTGAAGATGAACCCGGAGAGACGAACGCCACTGGTGATGCGATGACGAAGAGCCCGCCTATACCCACGGTCCAGGAGGGCCTGGATATCCAGCCGGACCCCAGCGTTACGGTTTCGAGTAATACGCCTGACGACATCGAACATTTTCTGGACGAGTCGATAAATGTTCCTAGCGGTCTCTTACAGGACGCCCATCCAGTGAGTGACATCTATCGGCGCCATTGGCCAATGATACGGCACTGTTTCTACCGTCATCGCCCTATTCAAGACATCTACAATTTCCGACTGACCGACCTCGCCCGTCTACGCAGCTACATGGAAGCCGTCTTCAATGACCAAGCTACGTCCTTCAAATTAATTCTGGCGTTTGGTTATGTGCTGCGGCATAAGGAGACAGACCATGTCCGATACTTTTACCCGAGCAGTAACATCCGGGTATTTGACCAACCGTTTACCATCACGGATAGGGCGTCACTAGAGATGATGCTGGAGAAACTGGACACCGTGGATCCCTTGAAATGGGCCCAACAACAACGCCCCAACACCAAGTGGACAGTGGAGAGGGTCACCAATGTTACGTTTTTCGTGACCAAGCTGACCAACCAACCCATCGGTTGAACGCGTCACTCGTGCACTGATGAATACCATAACATGCCGTACATACTCTATATGTCTACATGCTGATCGTTGACTTGAGCTCAGTAAACACTTGTACCTAATGTGACGGTGCGTTAAATAATAAAACATAGTGTTTGATATTTCAATTTGTTTTGCTGTGAACATACTAAACATACCCAGGGCGGCTCCCCCAGCCTGGGTATGATGTAACATTGGGGATAATAAACTGTATGAACATTGCTGAACTTGTTGTTATTCATGTGGTATAATACAGCACAGATTCGGTATAACTATCTGAGGATATGTTTCCTCAACGGTATCCTGGCCTGCCCGATGACGATTAGAACAAACGGTTCAGAGCGAACATGGCCGAAGATGGAACTTTCTGAAATGGCGACTTCTGATTGGACAAGAGTAGCCGAGAATACATCTAACGGACAGGAACGAATATGACAGATGCAAATGGTGGCCTCTGATTGGACAAGAATCTTCTTGAATTGTAAATATACGCCGGGGTCAAAGGTCAGTTCCAGTCACGTGAACGGAAGCGGAAATGACCTCACAGAGGTCGTATGCAAATGTCACTTCCGAGATCTGAGCTCCACAGCCTTTGAGCTCCAAGAGCTCCGATCCAAGAGCTCTGCCACACTGGAGTTCCCACCACCACCACCACCGGGCGTTGACGCTTCGGAGGGGACAATGTTGCGGCATCGATATAGTCAGAGCTTGAACCCCAAAAAGGGGATTCTAGATTAACCTGGGAAAGATGGACAGTTCCATTTGGACCAATCAGCGGTCGGGAAAAAAGAGCCAATCAGCGGTCGAGAAAAAGAACCAATCAGCGGTCGAACAATCAGCCAATCGAATTGGGGTACTCACGGTGTGCTTTCGCTGACGTCCGCGCCTACATCTGGGTTCTTGTACACCCGGGTAATGTTTTCTGGACATGGATGGGTTACCTTTGGCTCCATTCTAGGCCACTGAATGGCTAATACGGTGTTCAAAGCCACTTTCATGCATTATGCTCATAGAACTTATAGTCATCAACTTAATCTATACGTGCTGGACGAGTCTTCACTCACCGTATACACGCACCTCAATGAAATGCCCGCTCCAAACCTAGACCAAAAACACGTACTTGGTCTGTGGGCTGATTTCATTGGCTCTCTATTTTTACTATAGTGCTCTTGCATTCTAACCTTGATGGGTTACATTTTGGCCCCATGCTACACCACTGATTTCAGTTTGACTGAATCTCCACATTGGGCATTCATGCATTATGAATAAAACACACAAAACAGGGTTTTTGGGGAATACCAAAGAGGTCCGCCCGCAGTGAGTGAGTGAGTGAGTGAGTGAATGAGTGAGTGAGTGAGTGAGTGAGTGAGGCGTGCAAAACGCCTGTGAGGCGCCCCCAACGCCCGTCTTAACGCATGGACGCACTAACGACGTTGAGTGAGTGAGTGAGTGAATGAGTGAATGAGTGAGTGAGTGAGTGAGTGAGGCGTGCAAAACGCATGTGAGGCGTCCCCAACGCCCGTCTTAACGCATGGACGCACTAACGACGTTGAGTGAGTGAGTGAGTGAATGAGTGAGTCCCACATCCACGCCATCAGAGACTCCCTCACATAGGCTTCACATGGATACCTCAATCGACCCCATCGGCCCACTAGGGACTCCCCTCGACCTCAAAACGGCTATTTCGATAATACGGCCTGTCTGCGCATGCGCAGAATATTGAAAACAAACAACACACTAGTCCAGTCGGATGCTCCTTCACGAGAGCTTTAAAATAAGACCGCATACGACATCATCGGACCACTAGAGGTCCACCTAGACCTCAAAATGTTTATCCAGTGTGCACCTATGCAGTGAACACTGGATATACAGACCTACCCGGTACTTAAGAAGACATTTCATAGCTTTTCCCATCGTGTTCTACATGGTGAGACGAAGAATCTCACAGCCCATAGTAAAATCCACAAAAAATGACGACCCCTATACCCCATACAGGCAAAATAGAGGGGACATCATCTTCGCCTAGGAATGGCCTAGTCCGAGTTGTCTCCCTTGCGTCATAGTGTGCAGATGGCGCGACGAATTGAAGAGTGCGTAGATGGCGCTACGATTTGAAATGACCCAATATCCGGGGGGAATTGGCCCCCTGGACGCCATTTTTCTTACACAAAGAGACCTGTACGGACGATTTCCAACCTTTTGCAAGTCATTGCACCCTGCAAAATTATATGAAACTAATTCATTCATTCATATCTAATTCACTCATATTCTGCCGCGTTCAATCTTAGATCGTACACCACACCTAGATACTTAGAAGATAGACTACCTACCCGTAAATGTACGTGTTGTCTCTGCTTCACACTGTCTTCGAATAGTTGTTATAACAGAGCAGACGGCAGGCTGAATGAAAGCGCACTTTACCAAAACGTATACATGCAATTTCGAGGCAAAAATTATACAAAGTTCCGATGAATCGTTGGCAGAACCAGATATCATACGAAAGCCTGTATCCTGAACTTTCCATGGATATAATTATATGCCAAAAAGAACTCTTTATAGACGAAGATGGAAAGTAATTTAGGATAAAGTCCGTGTTCCGTATTTTTTCAGGAAATGTTTTACATACACCCACCCTGGAACTAGGGGGAGATAACTCTATTCAAAGGCAACCCCCGTTAAGCCCGGCGACCTATATACCCCCCCATACCCCATATAGCCATTTTCCCGGATTTCCGTTTCGTGTTCCGTTTATTTTTTTTCAGGAAAAATTTTACATGCACCCACCCATGACTGGATGCCCCTTCACGAAAGCTTCACATTGATACCTCATACAACTCCATCGGACCATTAGTGGCTCCCCTAGCTCCAAAACGTCTATTTTCATACCCTTTGGCCACCGCGCATGCGCAGAATGCCGATATTTCAACCCCACACCCAGCCCATCAGATGTCGCTTCACGAATGCTTCACTTTGATACCTCATACGACTCCATTGGACCACTAGTGGCCCACCTAGACCCCAAAACGTGTAGCGGGACCCATACAGGGTCCAGTTTTCGACACTAGGTGACCACATCCCGACGAAATGCCCAGTTTTCGACACCGGATGTGCCGCCATCTTGAACATACGTGCCGCCATGTTGGATATGTCCCATAATGTACCGGGTCAAAATACTCGCTTCTGATTGGACGAGAGCTCTGTGACGGATTTGAAATACTCGCTTCTGATTGGACGAGAGCTCCGCATTGCATCTGCGCATGCGCAGAATGATATTCCTACCGCACACCCAGCCCATTAGATGCCCCTTCACGAATGCTTCACTTTGATACCTCACTCGACCCCATCGGCCCATTAGGGACTCCCCTAGCTCTCAACACGTCTATTTTCATACCCTTGGGCCACCGCGCATGCGCGGAATGACGCTATTTCAACCCACACCCAGCCCATTAGATGCCCCCTCACCTAGGCTTCACTTTGATACCTCATTCGACCCCATCGGCCCATTAGTGCCTCCTCTAGCTCCAAAACGTCTATTTCCATACCCTTGGGCCACCGCGCATGCGCAGAATGCCGCTATTTCAACCCCACACCCAGCCCATTAGATTCCCCCTCACATAAGCTTCACTTTGATACCTCACTCGACCCCATCGGCCCATTAGGGACTCCCCTAGCTCTCAAAACGTCTATTTTCATACCCTTGGGCCACTGCGCATGCGCGGAATGACGCTATTTCAACCCCACACCCAGCCCATTAGATGCCCCCTCACACAAGCTTCACTTTGATACCTCACTCGACCCCATCGGCCCATTAGTGCCTCCCCTAGCTCCAAAACGTCTATTTCCATACCCTTGGGCCACCGCGCATGCGCAGAATGCCGATATTTCAACCCCACACCCAGCCCATCAGATGCCCCTTCACGAACCACAACCCATAGTAAAATCTACAAGACCAAAATGACCACCCCTATACATCATACAGGCATTCCCCGTAAAGACGCAAATGTTGGAATCAGGGGAGATGACCCGGCATTTGTCCTACAGAGGGTTCGCCCAGTCAGAAGTTGTCTTCCTTGCCTCCAGAGGGCAGCGCGATCGATGTCGTGATGTCAAAAGGGAATCCCCATAGCAAGCGCCGCCATTTTGTTTGTCTATTTTTTGCGGAGACATATCGGACAATAAACGCTCGACCCTGGGGTCGCACTGATCCTAGACTCGTCATAATAAGATCGTACAACACCTATAGGGTATCTTTATTATTATTATATGTCTTAGAGGGTTTTTTGAGGGTAATGTGAGGGGTTTTTGAGGGTAATGTTGCTCAATTTACCGTGACATGAGACGAGGCAAAAATTCAAGATGGCGGCCAAACATTCGAGTTGTCTCCTCTGTCCGCGGAAGCTTTCTCCCGCAACCGCATTACCACCAGACCGCATCACCGCGGAAGAATTCGAGGTCAAAGTTTGCCGGAACTATAGTGCACTTGACCTCTGTGACCTCCCCGTGACCTCCCCACCACCTCGTTTCCTCCCTTACATCCAAAGTGTACAGATGGCGCCACCATATGAAGTTGTGACGTCATAGTTACATCCGGGGAGAATAATACTTTGTTTAAGTTTTCGCTACTACTGTCATACTAAGTTGAGATACAAAAATGAACCATGATTGTTTATGGCAATGGCATAAGTGCTAAATAAAATATAATGAATTTCAGACAGGTAGGGCCAATATTAAGAAATA
>JAVTVY010010336.1:0-46303 GCA_036873755.1 Hanleya hanleyi | reverse complement strand
GCCGTAGTATAGAAAACAGGCATTTTGGGTGCTATGTAGGGGTGTGTTTGGGTTAGAGATGAGCCAATCACGGTTCGAATGGGTCGTGTGAGGTGTCAAAGTGAAGCTTGTGTGGGGTAGAGTCAGAATGGTGTGTTTTTGAATGCATGTCGCGTTAATCTGCGCATGCGCAGTTGGTTGTAGTAAGTAAAGTGGCCATTTTGGGGCAGCGAAGGAAGTTATTTGGGGTCGAGATGGGCTAATCACGGTTCGAATGTGTCCTGAAAGGTGTCATCTTGTAGTTCTCGGGGTGTACACTCCGATTTGAGGGATGTTCGCGTCATCTGTGACGTCATCGGTGACGTCATCGGTACGAGTAGTAGCGAAAGTGGCCATTTTCGGGCAGTACATGAAGGTATTTGGGGTCGAGGTGGGCTATTCACGGTTCGAATGCGTCCTGGAAGGTGTCATCTTGTAGTTCTCGGGGTGTACATTCCGATTTGAGGGATGTCCGTGTCATCTGTGACGTCATCGGTGACGTCATCGGTACGAGTAGTAGCGAAAGTGGACATTTTCGGGCAGTACATGAAGGTATTTGGGGTCGAGATGGGCTATTCACGGTTCGAACGCGTCCTCGAAGGTGTCATCTTGTAGTTCTCGGGGTGTACATTCCGATTTGAGGGATGTTCGCGTCATCTGTGACGTCATCGGGACGAGTAGTAGCGAAAGTGGACATTTTCGGGCAGTACCTGAAGGTATTTGGGGTCGAGATGGGCTATTCACGGTTCGAATGCGTCCTGGAAGGTGTCATCTTGTAGTTCTCGGGGTGTACATTCCGATTTGAGGGGTGTCCGCGTCATCTGTGACGTCATTGATGACGTCATCGGTACGAGTAGTAGCGAAAGTGGACATTTTGTGGGTGCGTGAGGGTGAGTTTGGTGTAGAGATGCACCATCCTTAGTCCGAATGCGTCGTGTGAGGTGTCATTTTGTAGCTCTCGGGGTGTACATTCCAAATTGAGGCATGTCCGAAGCATCTGTGACGTCATCGATGACGTCATCAGTAGGAGTATTAGCGAAAGTGAGCCTTTTGGGGCAGTGCAGGAAGGTATTTGGTGTAGAGATGGACCATCCGCGTTGCGAATGCGTCGTGTGGGTATCATGTTGTAGCTCTCGGAGTATAGACCCTGATTTCAGGGATATTTATAGCATCTGTGACGTCATTAGTACAAGTTGTAGCGAAAGTGGGCCTTTTTTAGCAGTGAAGGATGTTATTTGGTGTAGAGATGGACCATCCGCGGTCCAAATGGACCGTGTGAGGTGTCATCTTGTAGCAACGCCCACCAACACCATTCTTAATGCTTCAACGCCTGGTGAAATAGCTCAGAAGCTCTGATATTCCATGGAATTGTCACTAATTCTTCGAAATGCGGTGATGCCCGTCAACGCCCGTCGTTACACCTTAACACTCTAACATAACGCCATGATATAGACCAGAGAGAGAGAACAACAGCAACAACAACAAGGATGACACATGAGAGAACAACAACAGCAAGAAGTTTTTTTCATATAGTTTATTTCCCCAATGTTACATCATACCCACGCTGGGGAGCCGCGTTGGGTATATTTACAATTCAAGAAGATTCTTATCCAATCAGAGGCCACCATTTGCATGTTTCATATTCGTTCCTGTCCGTTAGATGTATTCTTGTCCAATCAGAAGTCTCCATTTCAGAAAGTGCCATCTGAACCGTGTATTCTAATCATCGTCGGGCAGGCCAGGATACCGTTGAGGCAACATATCCTCAGATAGTTGTTTGCGCATTCTGAGTATCTATCAGTGCATGGGTGAATACTCTCATCCGATGGAGGTGGTGGTCAGTTTAACCACGAAGAACGCAACATTGGTCATTATCTCCACTATCCACTTGGTGTTACAATTCAAGAAGACTTGTCCAATCAGAGGCCACCATTTGCATCTGTCATATTCGTTCCTGTCCGTTAGATGTAGTCTTGTCCAATCAGAAGTCTTCATTTCAGAAAGTTCCATCTTCGGCCATGTTCGCTTTGAACCGTTTATTCTAATCATCATCGGGCAGCCCAGGATACCGTTGAGGCAACATATCCTCAGATAGTTGCTTGTGCATTCTGAGTATCTATCAATGCCTGGGTGAATACATTCACCCGATGGGTTGGTCGGTCAGCTTGGTCACGAAGAACGTAACATTGGTCACACTGTCCACTGTCCACTGTCCACTTGGTGTTGGGGCGTTGCAACCGGGCCCATTCCAAGGGATCCACGGTGTTCAGTTTCTCCAGCATCGTCTCTAGCGACACTCGGTTAATGATGGTAAACGGTTGGTCAAATACCTGGATGTTACTGCTCGGGTAAAAGTATCGGACTTTGACTGTCTCTTTATGCTGCAGCACATAACCAAACGCCAGATTCAATTTGAAGGCCGTAGTTTGATCTTTGAAGATGGCTTCTACGTAGCTACGTAGACGGGCGAGGTCGGTCAGTCGGAAATTGTAGATATCTTGAATAGGGCGATGACGGTGGAAACAGTGCCGTATCATGGACCAATGGCGCCGATATATGTCACTCACTGGATGGGCGCCCTGTAAGAGATCGCTAGGAACATTTATGGGCTCGTCCAGAAAATGTTCGATGTTGTCAGGCGTATGACTCGAAACCGTAACGTTGGGGTCCGGCTGGATATCCAGGCCCTCCTGGACCGTGGGTATAGGGAGGCTCTTCGTCATCGCATCACCAGTGGCGTTCGTCTCTCCGGGTTCATCTTCACTGGGTCTGACCTTCCGCGGCCCCTCTTTAGTGGAAAGTTGTCGCCCAAACCGTAGAGACGGGGCATGCATCAAACGTTGGTGCTGTCTAAACCGACTGGGTCGTTTGAAGAGTCGACCACAATCATTACATAGTACCGTCGCACCCGCGTGGAGTACCCTCTCATGACGCAGTAAATGATCCTTCCGATTGAATGACCGTGCGCAGATTATACAAGTATACCGGGCATCGTTGTGGATGGAGGCCTCGTGGCGTCGTAACTTATCTAGACGAGTAAACAGCTTCTGGCAAGTTGTGCAAGTGAACATCTTGGTGGTTGACAGAGTGTCTGATGAAACGTCCAGGCCGCTTCCCTTTTATAGCACGCTAGCTGGTGATCTATTTTTAGCACACTCAGTTCAACTATCCCCAAGTCGAGGGCCGAGCCTTGACATCTTCGGTAACATCCGTGTCTCTTCGGTCACCTCCGTACCGTCAACGATCAACATGTAGACATATAGAGTATGTACGGCATGTTATGGTATTCATCAGTGCATGAGTGACGCATTCAGCCGATGGGAGTGGTCGGTCAGCTTGGTAACGAAAAACGTAACATTGGTCACACTCTCCACTGTCCACTTTGTGTTGGGGCGTTGTTGTTGGGCCCATTCCAAGGGATCCACGGTGTCCAGTTTCTCCAGCATCGTCTCTAGCGACACTCGGTTAATGATGGTAAACGGTTGGTCAAATACCCGGATGTTACTGCTGGGGTAAAAATATCGGACTTGGACTGTCTCTTTATGCTGCAGCACATAACCAAACGCCAGATTCAATTTGAAGGCCGTAGTTTGATCTTTGAAGATGGCTTCTACTACGAGTATACGGCACCTCCCCCCATCTAATCAACTAGAACAAATACTAAATCCAATATTAGAACACACGCTTTCCAACAGGTGATAGTGAACAAGCAGTCCTATAAATGTTTGTTCTGTGCACAGTGAAGATTGAGCTTGATCAGTGACACTGTGATAGAGTTCCAACGCGAAAGAATACAATCGTAATACTAACTGTACATGTATAAAGTGTATCCGGTACACTTACTATTAAGTTTCACACTTTGCTAAAAGTTGAGTCCTATGTTGCATGGTACGGTACATGTACATGTGAGTGTAGATAGAACAGCTGCTGTTACATTTCACGCTTCGCTAAGCCGAGATACGATGTTGAGTAGTCGTATTTACTCAGCAATTTACACGTAAACTAAATTTCAAAGTTGGTTAACCACTTTACCTCACGAAACTCAACATAGTTCACAGATCCAGTCTATTAGGGGGTTTCACACTTCGCCCGAATCTTGTAGTATGAAAGTATGAAATGCCGTTTGTATATCTCCTCTGGGATGTGCTGGAGAAGAGGGGGAAGCCACTCTGGTTTCCCTGGATGACGACAAATATACACCCGCAAAACACGGCTCGAGGTCAGGTGTAATTTCAGGGGAAGGCTCTGCAGTTCTTAGTAGATGACGTCTGTTCCTCCGTAGAAAGCTGGCTGTTGCTGACTGGACTATCTAAGACCTAGGACAGCCATGATGCTATCGCAGGGTTCCACACACCAATACGAACACCATCGTTTTATCGTCTGTGTATCAAAATATATCGACAAAACACCTGAGACGCTCATTCACTCCTGAGTTAAAGATCAACGGCTGATCAATGAGGGTAGGTAAACAGCTCGGCAGTTACCTCGAAGTCCGCACTGTCCTGAACAGTAGTGTTGTGAATGATTAATGTATCCAATTGTATGGTCAAATATATAACCGTGCATATCTAGTGATGCTTATACAGTTGTGAATGAGTATCCAAGTGTTTGGTCAAATATACACTAAATGTTCAGCCCTCCTACATTTTGGATTTTGAGGCATTCTCCTATATTTAACATACGATTTTGGTACCGGTACTTGAACTATTGCCAGAAATCGGCATTGTGAATGGACCTTTCCTGTGGCTAATTTCAATCAGTACAACATGTGGCAAAATATATATGTAAAAGATTTAAGTGTTTACCGTGTTACTTTATTCTCAGGTTGTATACTAAGTGTACATTTCCAACTGCTCACTAAAATCTCATATCTCTGAATTTCTCTGATTCACTCAAAAAAATATATATATCTGAATATTTTTGTATAGACTGTTATTTAGGGGGCTTATTATCAGTTTTTTCTGCGGATGAAAGGTAAAGAAATCCCTTACTCTGAAGAATTCTTTAAATTTATCCATGGTCATGCGCACTGACGGACGATGCACAAAGAATCCCGATAGAACTAATACAACGAGCTGTATAATCAAGACATTTATCATCACCGTCTGCGACTTATAGACTATGTTTATCGCATTTGTGTGTTGCGATTCACAAACGCGCTATGTCTCCTGACTATTATTTTCACGAGTACGACTTCTCGGCACGCCACATTTCGGCACCTTTCTATTACAGGCAAAATAATACTAAAAATTAAGATTCTCACATCTTCTTTAAAATATGATCAACATATAAACAGACCATTTTAAGGGTTACCAAGTTGTAGATTCTTCAACCGCGAATATAGGCGAAATTTCGGCAACTTTTTTCACCTAGGCAGTTGGTTTAGACAGGCATGGTGTCCTAAAACAGAACCACAAGTGTTGAGGTACATAATGTGATCTGTTTATATGTTAAATATATGTTACAAGAAGAATGTGAACATTTTTATTTTTACCTAATTTGGCCTGGAAAGAGAGTGCCGAAATGTCGCGTGCCGAAATGTCGTACTTTTCACTCGGTGCCGGAAGGTCGCGCGCCGAGATATCGGTGATGGAATGTCGCTTACCATAGTGTCGATTGGGTTTGGGCCGTGGTATTTTTTTTTCGTGGGTGCTTTGTCAGTCGGGGTTTTCAGTGGGGGTTTCTCCCGAACCCATTGAATCCACCAAAACTTTTAATAATTAAGCTACCCCCCAGCCAGACTGAATCATGTAGCCACCTTTATACGGATATAGTTGTTCGATAATTATGAGATAAGTATAATATAAATAAAGACGGTTAGTTGTGGACTACAAAAATCATTTATTACGCCTCAGAGTAGCTTGTTTGATAGCCGATTGATCAATAGCCATCTCATAAATAGTTCGTATTAGGGCAGCCGTACACCTAATACGAACAACGAACGTGTTAACGTTACCATAGTGGAAGGTGGAATTGACGTAGCCTGTTCCTTCAATGCAACGTCACAAAGCCGACACTGACCATGTAAATAGTTCGTATGCCCCCTCAAACAAACATCATAACTGATAATATCAGCATCAATCTAGGAATAATGTTATCTCATTTGTGTGTCCCTGACTACGTTGCGACTACACTGTGATGCAATGTTCACAATAGAAAGATAAAAGAAACAAAAAACACAGTGTTTGATAATCACGAACTTGGGTCAGTTACCACCGTGTTTACAAATGTATTCAATTGTAGTCGGCATTTTTCGAAGCTAAACCTCAACAATACTCTCTCGCTAAACCTCAACAATACTCTCTCGCTAAACCTCAACCGCTAAACCTCAACAATACTCTTTCGTAATATGTACAACCATATTTAGCAAAAATTATTCATTCCAACGGACAAGAATTATTGAAATAATAAGAGCAGAGAAGCTGGATAGCTGGAAAACAGGGTATAAAATCTGAATTAACATTTGAAAATGTCACATAGCTGGAGCCTCCGAAGTCAGCTTTCTGTTTTATTATTTTACTCAGTTCCTTTTGGGTGACAGTCTGTGTAGTCTACTGTCTCGATCGGACTGATTAGATCTATAATCCGCGAGTGAAGGACGGGGCGGTAGGAAGGGATGCATTCGTCTTGTTAGTTATTTTAATTTCCCTTCAGTGATGACACTTTACATTAATTCTGCAAAAAATGCTGTAAGGAAGAAGCCTAATTTCGAAGAGAATCAAAAAATAAAATTTAACAAAATGCTATTCAGATCTCTGCACTTCGATATTTGAAAGTATCCCGCTAGAATATTCGATTTGTATGACTTTCATATTCAAACAATAAATATCCTTCATACGTAATATGCAAATATATTCTCTGCATTATCCGAAAAGAAAAACACTGTGTTACGTCATATATAATACCAGCAAAAACGCAACAGAAAAGGTTTGCGAAGTCAAGGATTAACAATTAATCCAGGAACAATCATTAAACAATTAAGTAAGGCTAATACAACAAACAAACGTCCTCAGTACAGTCTTACTGTTCAATGCTATACCAGTGTATCCTTAACCGTCTGTGCTGACGTGCACATATAACTTCCAAGTCCGTGTTTCAAGTCCGTAATTTAACACTGCTCTGAGATCACGGTAATGTCCATGCAATATCCGTCGCTTGTGGGAAGATGTATAACCAAAGGCAGCCAAAGTCCGTTCACAGGAAACCAGTCCAGAAATCCGTATCAAAGGTATGACTCTAATGCACCCAAATACCAGTTTGAAAATCTCTCCCCGTTCGCCGAATGTCACAATATTTATAGTCTATCAAGCAGCTCTGGAAACTTCCGTTTCCCCGGCAACGACCGTAACTACGCAGTGAACACAAGTCTGGAAATTTCCATCGGTCTCACAAACCAATCAAACTCAAGTCAACTATTACTCCAGAAACTTCGATAGATATTACAATGCTATGACAACATATTTACTTGTAACTGACTAGGTCACGATTTCTAGAAATATCCATGGCGCACAACAACAGTATGGCGCAACAACAACAACACAGCAAAACAACAACACCGTGACACTCCCCCTCTTAAAAAAAAGTTTCAAACTTGGAACTTTTTAACAATTCAAAACATTGTTGCAAGACAAAATTCTTATAACATCATAACGTCGGCAAACATATGTACATTATATGCGAGACAAACAATCAGCAATCAAATTATCCTTACCCTTAATATGTCTAATTTCAATATTGTACTCTTGCAACAATCTCAACAATCTTTGATTCTTGTTCTTCATCTTACTTATAAAAACAAGAGGATTGTGATCACTGAATACAGTAATTGGCAACGATGAAGAAGTAACATAAACATCAAAATGTTGTAAAGCTAATATCATTGCCAAACATTCTTTCTCAATTGTAGAATAATTTCTCTGATGTTTGTCAAATTTGCATGAAAAATAGCAAATAGGGTGATCTACCCCATTCTTATCTTCTTGTAACAGAACGGCACCAGCAGCAACATCACTAGTATCTACAGCCAGTTTAAAATGTGAATTAAAATCTGGAGCTGAAAGAACCGGTGCACTCTTGAGGGTGGCTTTCAGGTTCTCAAAAGCTGATTCACATTTATCGATTCAAACAAAAGTTACCCTCTTTCTTAAGAGTTGAGTTAAAGGCTCAGAAATATCTGAAAAATTTGGACAAAATTTCCTGTAGTAACCAGCCCCCATACCCAAGAAACGGCGAGACAGCACTAACCTTAGCATCTATAGGTTTTACCTGACCCGGACCAACAACGTGACCCAAGAATGTCACACGTGCATGTCCAAATTCACTTTTTCCAAGGTTGACTGTCAGCTTGGCGTCACTCAGCCGATTGAACAGTGCGTGAATTCTCTGTAGATGATCTTCGCTGTAGACAATGACGTCATCAATGTATGACTCACATCCTTCCAAACCAGAAGTAATACGGTTGATGAGACGCTGGAACGTGGCAGGAGAATTTTTCATTCCAAAAGCATGACTTTGTACTGGAACAGACCCTCCGAAGTGACAAATGCTGATATCTCCTTCGCACGATCTGTCAGTGGAACTTGCCAGAATCCTTTCAGAAGATCAAACTTTGACACAAACTTGGCACTTCCCACTTTATCAATGCAATCGTCTATTCGTGGAATAGGGAATGTGTCAGTTTTGGTCAATGTGTTCACTTTTCTGTAGTCCGTACACATTCTGTAACTGCCATCTGGCTTTGGAACCAGGATACAAGGTGAACTTCAGTTACTATTACTTGGTTCAATGAAGTCATTGTCCAATAAATACTGAATTTCTTTTTTCATGTAGTTTTGTTTAATGAGATTCAAACGATATGGGTGCTGTTTCACTGGATTAGAATCTCCAACATCGACGTCATGTGAAATTTTATCAGTCCGAGTGGGAATATCAGGAAACAAATGTTCTTATTGACTGAGCAGTGTTCGAAGTTCTTCCTGGCGCACATATTCGAGATGACACAACTTGGAATGCAAATTATGTAGAATGTCAGAGTTCTGTAATTTCGCCGCTGTCATTGGATCTTCACGAGTTTCATCACTATCAGGGTCAGAACTAACTACTCTTACAGGTTGTACAGTACTGTTAGTGCTATCTCTGTCAATGTATAACTTCAACATATTTACATGACACAACTGATTGTGTTTACGCCTGTCAGGAGTCTGAATTACATAATTGAGGTAACTTAATTTCTTTTCAATGACATAAGGACCATAATATCTAGCCTTAAATGGACTACCAGGAATAGGTAGCAAAGCCAGTACCTTCTCACCAGGTTTGAAACTTTGTTTAATGGCATGTTTATCATAGGTTGTTTTCGTACTTTTTGTGATGACTTTAAATTTGACATGGCCAAATCACGTGCTTTAGTCAACCTGGTCCGACACATATTGTAAGAGACTACATGAGTCCAGATCACTGTCTAGGAACTTCTCCTTTAACAGTTTAAGTGGTCCTCTAACTGTATGACCAAATACTAATCCAAACGGACTGAAGCCCAAAGACTCTTGAACAGACTCTCTAACAGCAAACAGTAACAAATGTATGCCTTCATCCCAGTCTTTCTCAGTATCAAAACAGTAAGTCCTAATCATGTTCTTTAATGTCTGATGAAATCTTTCCAAAGCACCTTGGCTTTCTGGGTGATATGCAGATGACTTGTACTGCTTTATACCCAATTCATACATGACTTGCTGAAAAATTCCTGACATGAAATTAGATCCTTGATCAGACTGAACGGACTGGGGTAGGCCAACAAGTGTGAAAAACTTAACTAAGGCCTTAACAATAGTTTTTGCCTTAATATTCCGTAAAAAAATAGCCTCAGGGAACCTGGTTGAAGCACACATGATTGTTAACATGTATTGATCGCCTGACTTTGTTTTTGGTAGTGGACCAACACAATCCAGAATTACCGTACTAAAAGCTTCCTTAAATGCAGGAATTGGTTGTAGAGGAGCCTTCGGTATTGTTTGGTTTGGTTTTCCTACCATTTGACATGTGTGACATGATTTACAAAATTCTATAATATCTTTCTTCAAATTTGGCCAATAAAAATGATTAAGAATTTTGTAATATGTTTTGTTAACACCGAAATGGCCTGCAAGAGGTGTTTCATGGGCTAGTCTGAGAATATCTAAACGATATGAATTTGGTACCACAATCTGATACTTAACTGCCCACTCATCATCAGGTGACGCATCTGGCGGTCTCCATTTGCGCATAAGAACACCATTCTTACAAAAGTAACACACAGGCTCCTGAGTTACATCACACTCATCTACTGCCCTGTCAAATAACTTGGAAATGTCCTTGTCACTATGCTGTTCATTGACCAGCTGTGATTTTGAAATTTTGTCATTAGAACATTCCAATTTACTATCAAAATGTGGCTTATCAGCCTCATCATTAAAAAACAGGCAAGTGTCAGCCAAACAAACGTCGTCGTTGACGTCATCTTTAAGTGACTTTTCAGTCTCCTTGGCCAATTTACTCATGGCTCGAGTAACTGCACAAGCAGGATATAAACATTGAATTTCCTCTTCAACTGGATCCTTAAGCTGATCCAAACAAGGCTTGTCAGTTACAATCGGATTAATCCCGACTTTATCTCCCGCAAGATCATTACCAAGTAGTAAATGAACACCCTCAAAAGGTAAACTACCTCTAATACTTGAGGTCTAATACCCACAGTAACAGGTCCAGAAATCAAGTCGGAAGACAGAAAAACGTTATGGAGTGGAATGGGTGTATAATTGTCAGAATCTACCCCTTTAATCAGGACATTACTGCCTGCAGATGAAGAATCAGAAAACGGCAGAATATTTGCCAACAAAAGAGACTGGGACGCACCTGTGTCTCGTAAAATCTTCACCGGAGTAGCGCTAGAAAAATCACTTGAAAGTGACACAAAACCATTGTGAATGAATGGTTCAAAAATCTCCATAACAGGCTTTGAAAAACTGTCAACCTTATCCTTGATAGAATTAACAGGAACAGTGTCCCTGGCCATCTTAACAACATGTGCACTATGCACATCACTAACCTGCTTGGGTACAAATCTCGAAGTGAGAAAACCACTAGGCTTTTGAAAAGCCTGATCTTGTCTCCTTTTCAATTTAAAACATTGAGCCAATAAATGACCTTCTTTTTTGCAGTAGCTGCATACGGGAGGTTTATATTGAGAGTTAAAAGTGGATGATTGAGATTTTATGATTGACCTTTGACCTTTGTAACTAGGACTGAATGTTCTAGGACTGGAGAAAGAACTGGATTTATTACCTGAGATATTAGACTGGAATGAACTTGGCTTAACAACATTGACAAATAATAATTTGTGTGTCAGAGCATACTCATCAGCAAATCTAGCTGCTGGATCCAAATTGTTGGCATTCTTTTCATCAAGAAATGTTCTAATATCACCATGGATACACCTTTTAAATTCCTCTACCAGCATAAGCTGTCTAAGGTTTTCAAATTGGTTATCAATTTTAACCGAAGCACACCATCTATCAAACAATTGTTCTTTTGAACGAGCGAATTCAACATGAGTCTGTAAGTTTTCTTTTTGACAACTACGAAACTTTTGTCTATAGGTTTCAGGAACCAATTCATAACCCTTAAGTATTAAATCTTTCACTAAATCATAATTTGATGCTTGTTCCACCGTCAATTGAGTGTAAATGTCCCTCGCCTTTCCAATCAAAACACTTTGAAGAAGTAAACTCCAATTTTCTTTTGGCCAGTTTAAATTTTCAGCAATTTTCTCAAAATGCAGAAAATATTTATCAACTTCTTTTCCCTGAAATGGTGGGACAAGACGAATTTGACGAGCCGCATCAAATCTTGATTGTGATTGTACAGGAGCGTGTGTAGGAGGAAATGTTCGCGACTGTAATTCCATATTCTTTAATTCTAATTGAAATTGTCTTTCTTTCTCTTCTCTTTCTCTCTCTAACTTTTCTCTCTCTAACTCTAATGCTCTTTCTTTCTCTCTTTCTTCTTTTTCTAACCTTTCTCTCTCTAAGTTTTCCTCTTTTTCTAATCTCTTTAATTCCAACTGATGTTGCAATTCTAATTTCCTTATTTCCAAATCATCAGCTGTTTTCTCAGTTAAATCGAAATCACTTTCTTCCCAAAGTTGCTTACTAACAAAATGTTTAATAATGAGTTTCTTAATTTCTTGCTTTTTCCAAGGTGTTTTAAAATTAATTTCCAAGAATTTACACAGCCCAAACAAATCCTCTTTACGTAGCTCATTAAATTGCTCCTGACTAGGATTTAAAGCAAACTCTGCTGGTTCAAATGCCATGTTGTCAATATACTACTCCCTGACTTCACAAATCCAAACAATGTATCAATTAGAACTATGTAGCAAAGCTGGAATGTAAAAAAAACTCTCCCGGATCCAGGCCCCCAATTCTGTTACGTCGCATAATTCCAGCAAAAACGCAACAGAAAACGTTTGTGAAGTCAAGGATCAACAATTAGAAATATTTATTAACAACACTAAAATCAAATACAAAATTAAGTAAGACTAATACAACAAACTAATATCCTGAATACAGTCTTACTGTTCACTGCTGTATCAATATATCCTGTGCTGACATGCACATCTGATTTCCAAGTTCGTGTACCAAGTCCGTAATTTAACACTGCTCTGAGATCACGATAATGTCGGGAACCCCGAAATGTTCTGCGATGTTCGTCGCGTGTGGGAAGATGTATAATCAAAGGCAGCCAAAGTCCGTTCACAGGATACCAGTCCAGTAATCCGTATCAAAGGTATGACTCTAATGCACCCAAATTCCAGTTTGAAAATCTCTTCCCGATCGCCGAATGTCACACTATTTATAGTCTATTCAGGAACTCTCGAACTTTCCGTCTCCCGGGCAACGAACGTAATTACGCAGTGAACACACGTCTGGAAATTTCCATCGGTCTCACAAACCAATCAAACTCAAGTCAACTTTTACTCCAGAAACTTCGATAGATATTACAATGCTATGACAACATATTTACTTGTAACTGACTAGGTCACGATTTCTAGAAATATCCATAGCGCACAGAATAACAGTATGGCGCAATAACAACAACAACACAGCGTTACAACAACAACACCGTGACACTTGTCTCCTGCTGTATTTTTTTGAGTTTGCCCTCTTTTGTTAAACACAACATAACTTAACTGGGTATTTAATATAAGGATAATGTCGCGAATACAGGCACGCAAATCCAATGTTTTGTAGCTACAACTTCACATTTTGGGATATTTCATACATTTAAATAATTTAGAGAGTTGGCAAAGATAATTGAGTGATGTTAACTTTTTTTATATTTGCTAATGATATATATTTTATTATATTGCGAAAGGCTTTTTAATATACATGTATATAGAATGTGATCTGTCAAAGAAATCTAAAACCTAGAATATACCCGAACCCTGCTCCACCGTCACCTCCCCTCAGCTCAATCGGAAAGTGTGGGAAGTTATTCATTTGAGAATGATTAACTACAGAGAATGATAATCGCAACACGAGATTGTTATTTGTAATTTACTTAACTTCTGCTTTTATGGATAAACGAGGGAATATGAGTATGATGAGATTAAAGGATCATCCATCCAAGTTGTGTTCCTGTCTCAAATATAGACTTTGATATGTTGTGATGACATGTACGAATGGTTCTGTCTGTTTCTGTCGTTATTTATTAGTCGTCTCTCTTGGCATTATTTTTCACACTTTCGGTGTTTTTCTTTTCGGATAATGCAGAGAATATATTTGTATATTACGAATGAAGGATATTTGAAAGTCATACGAATCGAATATTCTATCGGGATACTTTGAAATATCAAAGAGCAGAGATGTGGTATATAGATATGAATAGAATTTTGTTAAATTTTATGTTTTGATTCTCTTCGAAATTAGGCTTCTTACTTACAGCAATTTTTGCAGAATGTAATGTATCATCACTGGAGGGAAATTAAAATAACTAACAAAACGAATGCACGGCTTCCTACCGCCCGTCCTTCACCCGCGGATTAATTTATAGATCTAATCAATCCGATCGAGACAGTAGACTACATGTACACAGACTGCCACCCAAAAGGAACGGAGTAAAAAAAAACTTAAAAACAAAACAGCTGACTTCGGAGGCTCCAGCTATGTGACATTTTCAAATGTTAATTAAGATTTTATACCCTGTTTTCCAACTACCCATCTTCACTGCACTTATTATTTCAATAATTCTTGTCCGTTGGAATGAATAATTTTTCCTAAATATGGTTGTACATATTACGAGAGAGTATTGTTGAGGTTTAGCCTAGCGAAATGCCGACTACAATTAGATACATTTGTAAAAACGAGAGATGATAACTGACGTGATAATTTCGTGTCTATCGTGTTTTTTTTAAATATCTTTCTAGTGTGAACATTGCATCACTGTAGTAGCGATATCTCGGCGCGCGACATTCCGGCACCAAGTGAGAAGTGCGACATTTCGGCACTCTCTTTCCAGGCCAAATTAGGCTAAAAATAAAAATGTTCACATTCTTCTTGTAACATATATTTAACATATAAACAGAACACATTATGTACCTCAATACTTGTGGTTTTGCTTTATGACACCATGCCTTTCTAAAGCAACTGCATCTGTGAAAAAAGTTGCCGAAATTTCGCTTATATTCGCGGTTGAAGAATCTACAACTTGGTAATCCTTAGAATGTTCTATTTATATGTTAATCATATTTCACAAAGAAGATGTGAAAAGCTTGATTTTTAGTATAATTTTGCCTGTAATAGAAAGATACCGAAATGTCGCGACCTTTTGGCCGGAAGTGACCCAAGATCGGAAGTGATGTCATCTGGCGTCATCAGTGACGACGTCGCAACGTCACGTCAAGTCACGCCACGTGACGTAATCAGCCTCATCCTCAATACGACAAAAGTTCCGCTTTATTTACTACTGATGTACTATGTTCCTGCTACCACCTACGATAGAATGCCTACAATAGACCTACATGCTGTGTACGCTTGATAGTAAGAACTATTATAAAATTTGCGACAAAATGTATGTTCTATTCTGAAAATAATTGCCAGGAGACTTGAGCGATGACTTACATAATGCGACGTGCGACGCGAATGTCCGCCGTGAGTCGCATTGGAAGGAAAATTTCAAGCATGAAGTGTAACGAACGTTCGGGTCACGTTCTCGTCGCCGTCTGCCAATTGATTAACCTAGGGATTCGCGACGCGCAACGGACATTTGCTTAGCGTGTCGCGTTTGTGAATCGCAACACACAAATGCGGTAAGTATGGTCTATAAGTCGCAGACCGTGTTGAGACATGCTTCGATTATGCAGCTCGTTGTGTGAGTTCTATCGGAATTGTTTGTGCACTGTCCTTCAGTGCGCATGACCGTGGATAAATTCAAAGAATTCTTCAGATTAAGGGATTTCTTTACCTTCCACCCGCAGAAAAAAATGAAAATAAGCCCCCTAAATAAGTCTATACAAAAATAATCAGATATATAATTTTTTTTGAATGAATCAGAGAAATTCACAGATATGGGATTTTAGGGAGCAGTTGAAAATGTACACCTATTGTACAACCTGAGAATAAAGTAACACGGTAAACATTTAAATCTTTTACATATATATGTTGCCACATGTAGCCTGATTGAAATTAGCCACAGGAAAGGCCCATTCACAATGTCGATTTCTGGCAATAGCTCAAGTACCAAAATCGTATGTTAAATATGGGATAATGCCTCAAAATCCAAACTGTAGGAGGGCTGAACATTTAGGGTATATTTGACCAAACACTTGGATACTCATTCACAACTGTATAAGCATCATTAGATATGCACGGTTATATATTTGACCATACAATTGGATAAATTAATCATTCACAACATTGTTCAGGACAGTGCGGACTTCGAGGTAACTGCCAAGCTGTTGATCTGCCGTTGATCTTTAACTCAGGAGTGAATGGGCGTCTCAGGTTTTTTGTCGATATATTTTGATTTTGGTCCAGCCCTCTCGGGACAGACGAATGTAAGCCGGGCACGGTTGTGTATGGTCCGCATCACAGATGTCTCCCACCTCCTCCATGATATCGACCTTATCCGCATACACGTGCAGGAAAACCTCGGGGGTCAAGCTGAGATACGCCAGTATTATATGCTCCGCCATGGTCAGTACGTGAATGGTACCAGAGTTGACTGTCTCTCGTATTTATAGGGAGATTTTCCAACATGGCCGTCTAAAAAGACCGCCATTTTCCAACATGGCCGTCTAAAAACACAGCCATTTTCCAACATGGCCGTCTAAAAACACCGCCATTTTCCAACATGGCCGTCTAAAAACGCCGCCATTTTTCAACATGGCCGTCTAAAAATGCTGCCATTTTCCAACATGGCCGTCTAAAAACACCGCCATTTTCCAACATGGCCGTCTAGGAAAAACCCCAGTACATCAACACACACCAACAAGTCTGGACTCTTTCAACCCAACCGGAAGTGACATCATAGTTACATCCGGGGAGAAAAATACCCGAAAGATCAGTTATATACTACTTATATATGTTGCCACATGTAGCCTGATTGATATTAGCCACAGGAAACGCCCATTCACAATGCCGATTTCTGGCAATAGCTCAAGTACCAAAACAATTAATATGCATAAATCCACCTGGCATGTCAATATTTACCTTGTGGGACATTACCAGTGGAAGTCTTGACAGATATTGACCATGGAAATTTCAAATTACCGCCACTGACAGCTGATTGGTGCTACAGAATGTCATTCAATTCGTAAACAGGGAGACTTCTCACCCTTCACTGATCATGTCTTCATCCACCATGCTTTTTCCAAAGTGGCCCAAAACAACACCAGGAAGTACAGTTTGGAGACTCATCTGCAAGTTGAAATATAAGATATATCAGAAATGCTGATAAATCGCAGTTCATAAAATCCATAAAGATCTGCTCTCAAATTTCTAAACAATGTAGATCGTGGCTACTGACCCGGAAGTGATTAATTGTAATCTGATGCTATCTTGAATTCTGTGATTTGATGCATGACGGGAGGTAGGATTTTCTATGTAAATCTGGAAATCATACACACACCTGATTTCTTTATGAATCAATAAGTCCAGTAAACAAAAATGAACAATAACTCCGAATAAAACCTCCAAGTATTCATTGTGAGAGAGAGAGGAGAGAGAATTAGGGTTTAACGTATTCATTGTGAAATCCCTATCAGCGATATAGTT
Source organism: Hanleya hanleyi (assembly GCA_036873755.1). Lineage (NCBI taxonomy): Eukaryota > Metazoa > Mollusca > Polyplacophora > Lepidopleurida > Hanleyidae > Hanleya > Hanleya hanleyi. Next base: position 28,976 of record JAVTVY010010336.1, on the reverse strand, counting down.
TAGACTCGTACCTTCCTCTTGCTAAAACGGAAATCAGATATCCGTGTGAGTCAATGGCAAGGTATGAGTGTACGATAAAGTTCATACCTCGCCTGCATTTGTATGATGGGGCGATTATTCGAAGCTGATGCTGCTTCTTTCGTGTTCCACATGTACTCTGTCCTGTCTAGGGTGTTCAGTACAATAGATATTGAATTGAACTGAATTTGTACGAGTCAAGAAAGTTTTGTCGTCTGCTAGAAAGAATATTCATAACACCAACGTCATACGCTTCGGACTGTCAACACACCAGCGGTCATCAAATGCAACTTTTCCAATATTTCGGCTCAACAAAGGGTTGATTTCAGCAGAGGTTTGTTAAAATTTGCTGCACAAATAAGTGTTGACATTATTTTACTACTGTCGTTACTTTCATAACCTTAACTAGGAATAGTTAACTATTAGTAGTTCAACTGCCTTATGCTGCAACACTCATACTGTCTTTACTCAATTTCACTCAAACTGAATATGCATGCAACTCCAACCGAAAGTGAAACTTTAACAGCTAGGGGAATTAACTGTACATAAAACATTGGATTTACTCCCGTCACATAAAATTTTTAATTTTATCTTTTTCAATTACTTTTTGTAATCCGGTTATTTTCTTCCTAGCTAAATAATATATAGCCCCCCGAGTATGAGGGCTATAGGTCGGCCCCAGTCACCTCCAGCGAGGGTTTTAGATGATTTTTTTAAGAATCACCCACCTCTGAAACTGCCGTACATCTAATCTCTATCCACTCCTGCGCACTATTTTAAAATCTTGCGCACTATTGTGAAATAGTAACGAATATATCGCCGTCTGAATTTTCCAGTCGACGACTTTCACTTCGCGCGCCATGTTCAATTGCAAATGGCCCGTATACACATAAAGCGTGACGTCACCAACATGGCGCGTAGGGAGTTGAAGTTTTCGACTGGAAAATTCAGACGGCGATGACATATACATGTACATTGTTTATATTAATTGCTGCCCAAAGTTACTTAAAGGTCAACCCAAACGCTCTGAGGTCAAAAATATAAAAAAATAGTCCTTTCGATTCTGAAAATAATGATATTTTTTCATAATTTTGTGCAGTCTGGTTGGCGAGATATTGCCGTTTGAAAGGTGAAAATCGCTCTCCTGTCAATTCCAGCTGTGACGTCACGGAGGGAAGCCGTCTTGCATTCTCTATGTTAAAGCCGTATACCACAGTCGTATGTAGCTGCTGATTTCTGGAGATTTTCGGAGTATCGGGGCATAATTTTTTAAATATGCCGCGACGTTGTGTAGTGGGAGGTTGCAGTTTTACTACAGATGACGGTGTTAGTATTCATTTGTGGCCCAAAGACGAGAAAATCGCTGCAAATTTGGACGAAATTTGTACGCAACACGAGAGTGTGGAAAGAGGGCCCGAGCCAGTACCCGTATAATTTGCTCGGCACATTTTGACAGAAAGACATCATCCGAGGACATCTACAGCGTAGCAGTTGAATTCGGGTACAAACCAAAACTAAAGAGAAAGCTATTCCAACTATCAAACGTAAGAACAATCAGAATGTGATGGCAAAGAAATCGGACAAGGAGAATCTATCACGGACATCGGCTGAACAAACCTAGCCTGCAAGCGAGGCCTCGGGCAGGGGGACGGCTGTACATGCCCTGCTCGCTCTCGCGTGGCATTTGTTGCTTGAGCACCTACAGGTTAGACTGGATGAGTCTCTATTTCATATATACACGTTTAACCATTTGTTCCAATGTGTCTTAATGTCTGTATTTGTATGTTCAATTTTATTCATTCTATGTATGCGTTTTTAGCCAAATGTTGGCACAAACTTCACGCAAATAAATTATCTAAATTATATACTATTTAATAATAATAATAAAATGATCTTTCATAAATATATATACGTTTGATAAGTAAATAAATAAAAAACACCAATTGGAGTGAATGGCTGTAGATACAGAAGTGATAATTATACTTTCATAATCCCTTGACATTTGAGATTGTGGGAATATCATTCGATTTCAATTTAATTGAGGTAATTTGTCGAAAATTGAGCAAATGTGAATGCCGATCCACTCACCACGGCTTACTTTTCGCCATGAATGTCCAAAGTTTTTTTATCAAACTATATAATTCTGAAATTGGTATTTCATGGGGATTATGGGAAAACAAACAAAATTCAAGTCGGACGTATATCAGTAGAGTTATCAACAGTTTACTGTCCATACTGCCGAATCCCGGAGTTTATCCCTTCGAAAAGGCTGCCTCGGTCAGTAACAACAATAACAACACAGATGTGCTCGTTCGTTACATCACAGAATCGTTCTACATTCAATACAGTTTGAAATATATGGACATTTGGTCTTATAGATGACGATAATAAGGTTTCCAGTCAAGTTGCATACCAATCTGTATTCAACAAACGACCTCTCCGAATCCTGTCGTCGTCGAGTTCCACGTTGTCAGAGTGGTTGTCACTGTCAGAATCGGAGCCGTACGGCTCAAATTGATAGGGCTGAATTCCGCCGTTGGTCTGCAAACAACTGTTAATTTGCCCGTCATCATCCTCCTCTATGTCTATTTCATCTTCTTGGCGAAAAATATTTCCATCTAAGCAGCTGATATCGCTCGAATCGACATCTGAACCGGAGCTCTGACTGCACTCGCTTTCCATGTTATCCGCTGTTTTTTCTCAGGCAACTTCCCTGCGTGACGTCATCAACCCAGCTGTGAAAGTGTGGAAAAGCCCACTTTGCTCCCATATTACGTGTGTTTCTGATCAGATTAGAATTCTTTCAATATTTTTTTCATACAAAGTGAAGTATGAACTATGATTTTTAAGGATTTTTAGACCAAAAAAAATCCGTTTGGGTTGACCTTTAACTCATTGCCTACGGCAAGTCGTTCAATTCAATTCAACTTCATTGTATCATAAAAACAATTGACATGTCCATTAAGGACTGCATACAATAACACTCAAACAACTTGTGAGATATGAACATGACCAGGCAAAAATCAAGGAGTAGTGATAACAGTAGCTTGTGACTGTGAAGAACTTGACACAGATCAATACGAATCCCAGTCCAACATGGCTAGGCCCTACATGTAACCTGCAAATATAGCACAATGTTGAGTGCCTTATCCTGTCTATAAGCGCAGCATCACGGAACAATAATAAGTTGAGAAAATATATTTGAGAGAGAATATCACACAGGGACAATTAAATTTTTGCATTTTCTCAGTTGGAACGCATTGTATATGAAGCGTGCCACTATTGTAGCAACATCATTAGGGGGATCGAGCATGAGATTGACAAGCTCATCCAACGTGAGCGGCTCACGTTTCTTAAACTTGCGCCGGAAAGCCGTTGTCAGCGGCTTCTTGATAGCCTTATCTAAACACACCTGTGATTGGTTGTTTCGGCCTCGTAGCGAAAAATTGACCAATTAACGGTCCCGTGATATATGAATCACTGGCTACATTCTTTTCAGCCTCGATTTAGAGTTTATTACATCGGGAATCAGGCGCCGCGGGAGCATATTCAAAAGTGGGGGGGTCTGACCCCTATCTCGACCATAAAGTGGGGGGGCTGAAGTCGCCCCTAGATAGGGCTTATAACATTACAGCTCCGAAAGGGGGCTGAAGCCCCCCAGCCCCCCCCCCCGGCTCCGCGGCCCCTGGGAATCGCCAAATAACGTCATGTCATGTGACAATTGTGTGGGGAAACTCCAGAAATGGCGGCTGCGGCCGTCGTGTGTTGTGTTTTTTGTTTTCTACTGACTAGACAACAAGTTCAAGAAAGGTTTCCATCATCAGATTTTATTTATACGAATCACCAAAGCATCAATGATTGTAAAAATATATAGATGGCCTCTTGCATAATCTAGATTTTATTGCACTGTACTTCCATTTGTAAATTAGTATTTTGTAATTAATGGCTCACAGGAAAAATAGTTTTTAACTGATTGTCATACCCGACTCACCCGAGTATCATTTTCAGAGACTATTGATTGACTGGTAGCAATAGTGGAGATATAGCTGCTTCCTGAGCAGCAGATTTCTTTCCCAGAGTTTCAATTCAAAATAGTATCTATTTGTTTGAAAAAGCCCCACAAAAAACACACGAAAAACTGGCCATAATACCAAGCTGATCCGTATGTAGTGGTACTACTATTATACATACACCCGGTACTGGCACTGAATGAAAGTATTAGAACACAAGTGAGAAGGCATCCATCTCAGAATATTTCAGTTTTCAGACATGTCAGATAGTATTATTTCTAAGTTTAAGTTCAATTGATTCATTAATTTCACTACATACATGTACATATATTCCTAACACCAGTCCATGTGATGACCTAGTTTTAGATTGACCTCTTCATTCTTCAGAAACTAGACCTAGCATAGATACATGTACAGGCGCAAGAGCTATGGTAGGGCAGCTCTTTACACATGTAGCCTACATGTTGCCTTCTAAACTGTAGTTCTCTGTGTCAATCTTTGGAAGAGTGACCATGGCAGGCTTCCATACTTTAGTGCGTATTAATCTGATATCTCAAAAGAAAACAATCAATAGAGTATTATTCAATACAGATTAGAGTGAGTGAGTACATGTTCAGTGACTATATATAGGCCTACAAAGCCTGTCAATCACTGAAGGATAACTATTTTGGTCTGAGAAAGAATAAACAATTTGGAACTATTTTTATAGGCGTACTTCGGACAAATTTTCTATATCTCATAATAAAGGTGAGACAAAAAATATATAGTTTACCGTACCTACGGTACCCATGGAAAAATGTTAGGGCCATCATACCATATGTGGAAATTAATATTTTTGCATAATTTATTCCGGCCAGTTGTGAATATTTATTCTGTAGGCAAAGAGTTCATAGATGAACTGTCAGCAGCATCGTTAATATGTCAATTTATTATCATAGTGTAACGGTTAACCGTTTGTGATTGGACCGTTGTGTCACTGCTGGAAGGATGGAAGAGCCAGTTTGGGAGCGCTAGTGGTTGGAAATGCATTTCCCCGTGTTTCTCACTTACCAGCGCGAGACAGGTGTTGCCTTTTTATGTGGAAAATTCTTTACGGACTATGGATTGGGATGGCATTCCCATTTATGGACTATGAACTGTAATTTCGCTGTGAAGGCGATTTTCCGGGTTTCGCAACGTCTCCGGGGGGGTGGAGAAGAGCCCCGGCTATATAAGCTCGTGAGACATTCCAACCGGGGAGAGACCAGAAAGACAGAGCTGGAGGAACACGTCCAGGTACAGCCTGTAACTTATTGATTTTTGGCGTAATTTACGGTTGGGCCGTAAATGCAGTTGTTTTTGGCCTGGGAATCTAAAAGCTTGTACAATCCTGTAGCTAGTGTAACCTGCAAAAACACGCCAATCCAATGAGAATTTGCAGCTCGCATTTTCGGTGTGGAAACGTGTTTGTGGTTATACTATAATTTAGGGAACACGCTTGTGTGGCGTGTCTAGTATAGTTGTGTAGTATTGGATAATACTGTAATGAGACATGTGTTTGCCCGTAGCACATTCAGGCAACTTGCATGGTCTAACTTCAGTATAAAATAAGGCTTTTAGGTCTATACCTGTAGGTTGATAATTTCGACATTATTGCTGTGCTATCTCGCTGCACTGGGACTAAAGCCGCAATATTTGTGTCGAGCTTGTTGACCGTGTAGCGGTATATGACAATAGTCAGGGATTCCCTCCACCCCCAGAAATATGCAACTGCACTAAATACATAAATAAATCAGCCGAGTTTCCCCTGCCATAATCCAACCCCGTATCGTGTAGCCTGTCTATTCGGCGCAGCCGGCCGTGCAACGCTATACGGGACGGAAACGGTCGCAGTTATTACAGCCGGGCGGTGCAAGCTGAAGCACAGGCGGGCGAGCTGTTTTCGACGGGAAACATCGATAAACTGGGCCGGGCGCTTTAGGAGCAAGAAAGGCCGCAAACAGTTACACAGACGGCGTATAGCTGACCATAGACAAGTCCATATCACACATTACAAGCAAATAAAGACACACAGATCATAAACAGTACAGTACAAGTCCAGACATACAGACCACAGATTATAGAGTCTGAAGAAAGCTACAGATCACGGATCCCACAAGGAGGATATGTGTATTTATCACACATAAAGGTACGGCGCAGGCGAGCTTCGTTTTACCGATGTAAAAGTGGTAACAAGATATACAGATCACAGGCCACACAGGCACGGTCAGGCGGGCTTCGTTTTACCGATGTAAAAGTGATAACAAGATTTACCGACGGTACAGTCAAGCCAAGGCACAGCTTACAGCGGTAAAGAACAGACCGGGTCAAAGACAAGATACAAGTCACAGACAGTAAAGAAAAGGCAAGGCACAGCACAGGCAGACGTCTCCTCCCGAGAAACGTTGATTAAACGCGAAATCTACAGACCTGCGACCGGGACGCCAAGGGTCGCAGAGGGTCGGCATCGACAGTCTACATACAGAAATGGTGCTATAGCGGTACCAGATGAAATAATAGCACATTATATACCCATGTAATTGTCCTGACGGTCACGGAGAGTGAGTGGTGCGTGATACTTACCTGAGAGATCGTCGTGAAGTGTGTAGTCAAAGGCCGTGGCTATAGACGAGTCGCAGCAGCCGTAAGGGTTGAGACGCCGGGCTATACTTACCTGTGCGGGAAGCAGACTGGTGAGCTGACAAGTTGGGGTCAGGCTCCGACGACTAGGGGTGAAGAACACGCCGGGTTGCCACGTCTCTGGAGAGAGCGTCACCGCCGTGACGTTCCAACGACTGGGGGTCGTCTCTGGAGAGAGCGTTACCGCGTAACGTTCCAACGGGCCGTGACGTTTCAGCGACTTGGGGCCATATCTGGAGAGAGCATCACTGCCGTGACGTTCCAACGCCTGAGGGTATATATATATTGGGGAGAACGTTACCGCCGTAACGTTTCAACGGGCCTTGACGTTTCAACGACTGGGTGTCGTATCTGGAGAGAGCGTTATATCCTTAACGTTCCGACGACGGGGTGCCATCCCTGGAGAGAGCGTTATATCCATAACGTTCCAACGACGGAAGAGAAGGGCCAGCAGCCAGGCCGCCCTTATCGCGCATAGACATAAAGCACTATATTAACCATAAAGTTATATGCATACACTCTCATATAGATATTATTGCCATATAACATCAAGCTTAAACTGCACACATTCACTTCTATTATCCACATTTTCACCATGGATACGTATCCGTTAACTTTATATGCACACACTCTCGCAGGGGTACGTATCCGTTAACTTTATATGCACACGCTCTCGCAGGGGTACGTATCCGTGAACCTTATATGCACACACCAAGTGTACGTATCCGTGAACCTTATATGCACACACCAAGTGTACGTATCCGTTAACTTGTGTGCTCACACCCTCCCACATCACGTGTATATATACATCAAGTTTATTTGCATACACCCCCCTAGTGTCTGTACATATATCTAAATAACATAACGTTACATCTCCTTAGACATTCTGTCTAAGCCACGCGGTTCTACGCTATTATTTGTAACCGCGTATACTGTTTGTGCAGAATATACCATAATAGACCTTTACATTAGAGTCAGTCATCCTTGTAGGGGTTGTGATCATCTCTTCGAGCCCCGGATCTCCACTAGTGAAGGGGTTAACGACGGTGACGGCCAGAATGCCAGTGGGCAATCCCGGTTATTGATTCGTTTTCCTCGTAAACACCACGACTGGTCCTGCTCGTACACGTTACATATACAACAAAGTATCTAAACTACAAACTTGGTTATGCTAATTGTAAGTTTACTTGACACTCCATGTTAAGTTGTAATACTGTGATAATTGTATATTTGTTTAAAAGCTGTTAATCACTGAAGGATAACTATTTTGGTCTGACATGTATGAGAAAGAATAAACAATTTGGAACTATTTATTCCGTAGGCAAAGAGTTCATAGATGAACTATCACTGTGATAATTGCATATTTGTTTAAAAGCTGTTTCGAACAGTTATCCATGTATTTTTCCCCATATATCACAGAGTGGTTTGGGTGTAAATGAATGAATTGAATTGAAATTGTATTGTGCAATAAATTAAATTATTATTATTCCCATCCAAATCTCTGTTTTTTTCCACTGCATTCGCAGAGTATAATATTGGGAATTTCATTTGAATTTTCTAACTTGATCTGTTGATATGTAATAGCAGAAGTGACTTCTGGTAATAGGTAAAGCCAGAAGAGAAGGCAGATTTTCTATCTGCGTTCGCTTCTAGGCTTTGCCTATTTCATATTATCTTTGGCATCCGTGTCCACTCCAGTTATAAGGTTTAATTTTCGTTTCGGGAACTGTTTAGCGCGCGGCTATATCCGTTGCGGCGAGTATTATCGAATTTGTGCAGATTGTTCGAAATTCGGTCAAAGGTTTAATTGGAATACGTAATACCGCCAACCGCCAAATGTTTCAAGTTTAAGAGAACAAACAGCTTTTGGGGATATAGCGCCTCGTGATTTTCTTTATGCAGCACCAGGGACTAATACACATCGGTGGATTTACAGGTAAAGAAGAAGAACAACAACAACAAGGTTTGTGAAGTCTAGATTGAGACAGACCTCACTTTTCTCCCAACGCATGTTTCAGAGTGTTAACTAAGCAGGCCGGGAAAGGTTAAAATTGACCTGAACCACCCCAAAAGGGCTGATTCCGCCTAGTTTGGCCGAATGACGTCATAAATCCTGACCCCAATTAGGCTGAATTAATCATAACCCAAAGTGATCATTTTTTACAATGATAATTATCTCAAATTATGAACTGACCACTTTTGGTGCTAAAATAGGAAACATGTTTTCTCCGATACCATGGAATTTATGACGTACATTTACTTATGAATTGTGCAGGAAAGTGAAATATGTTGTTGTCTCGCAAAAATGATAAATCCGATTTATACAACTTTGCCGTTTATAAGTTTTTAGATGGAAAAAAATATTTCCCTCACGTTCATACCTGTCGTTGTTGTTCTTACCGCCATGTTCTGGTCGAAGTCGAGGCCACGGAGTCAACTAATCGATCAAAGAAGCATCAGGGGAGGTAAATCCTGTGAAAAGCTCATGCCGAAGACAATTTGGTATTGAATTGAATTTTATTCTCTTGATCCTGCACTCTCGCGTATTTCTCATATTTTATGAATTATCGATTAATTACGCCTGGCAGTTCAAGTCAGAGGAAAACAAGATGGTGGCCAAAACACGCTGTCATTTTGGAGAACGTAAATTCATGTTACGGGAGTGATTTTAGCTCACGTAAACTGTCACATTTGATATTGTATTATATTGCAATCACTCACCTGACTTCTAAATACCCTCTCCTAATTATTTTGACGTGAGCTATTTTTAGCTCACGCACTAATTCTAAACACGAAGCCCTGAAAATTAGCATTAGCTTGCACGAAAACATCGGCTGGGGGAAGATTTACTTTCTATTGATTAATTGTTGTTGTTATGGCCCGTAATTTAATTCAATTTTATTGTATAGAACATCTCAAAGAGGTCGCATACTAACAAACAAGTAAGGGACATAATCCATAACTGAACAAAGATAGGTACCATACATGTATGTACATGTCTGTCTGATAATTATTCAGAAATCAGATCCACCTAATACAAACAACTTCATATGGCTGAGTTTAATAGCTGTTCATAGGGAAAATCATGTGTCATGAACACACACTGTTAGCTTTAATATGAAATAAATAAAATTTGAAGTAAGCCGAACATACCGTATGCTTTACAATAGACCCATTTTAAATTTGATTTATTACATATCATATTTTAGTGTGGTATGATATGATATGCGATATTTATCGTATTAGATACATGGTAATCGTGCCCACAATACAAACAAACAAACAAATAGAACAAACATGAGAGCCAGTGACGGACACTTGCTCACATGAATAACAAGAGGACTAAAGCCGTAAAGGACTAAAGCCATACTTTATCTTGCAATAACAATTAATGAGACAATCGAAGGATACTTTCGCTTACGTTAACAATATGAGAGGACTGAAGAATTAATACTATAAGTTATGCCAGTCGATGCACTGGAATTCAGGGTGGTATTGAAAACCTTTTTTCCCTGTGTTCATGAATATACATAATCAGCAAGGCAAAAGTAAGGAAGGCATAATCAAGGTTGGATAACATTGCCGCTGCATGTACTCTCTCGGTCCACAGGTGGTGTCTGTCCGTGTTACACAAGAACTGTTCAATCGATATGTCAACTGGTCTTCGGAACAACCTTGTACATTATGTAAGTCAGGGTAATTAATTAACCAATCAAAACAATACAATTTCCTCTATAATTTCACTTGCATTTACAATAAGGGAGGACTGACAGATACTTTCAATTGCAACAATATAAGAGGGCTGAAGGATACTTTCACTTGCATTCATAGCACAGGAATAAGCAGGATAACAAGAGAGGACTGGAGGATATAGGCAGCTTTTACTTGTAAGAGAGCGTGACAGATTGTTGTACGGACGTCAATTATCATAATTTGGCTGATGGATGATTTTTTTTTTCAGACCCTGTACCTTCATATCATCAAAAATGGTGTTCTTCAACAAATCTTTCATACGAATGTTTCTTTACAGGGCGATGTAGACCCGTAGGGTGGTCCTGTTATAATACCGAGAGAAAACTTGAACACAAGTAGTGCCGTTGCCAGGGTGACTGGTTGTTTATTGAACTGCTTTAGGCTTTAAGAGGAAGAGCAGAAAAAAAATGAGTCCTCAAGTTATTCAGATACTGCAGATTGTTTAGTCAACTATTTTGACTAGATTTTGCACCAACAGGTCTATATTTATAGTGAAGTTAAACATTTTCTGATATTCTTATGTTTGCTCAGATGTCATTTTCTCAGAGTTTTTCTGTCTTAGAACATGAATACAATATGGATACCATTCTGGGGTTGCCGTAGAGTGTTTTCCTGAGAGGATGTCATAAATCGCTGGCTGATAAAAAAAGTTTCCCCAGTACACTTAATATATGCAGAAGAAAATAATTCAAGGCATACTTATCATAAGTTTACCATGGTGGCAAGAAATTCTACTTTTCTAGGCTTCCACACTTGCAGGAATTGTATTCACAGTATGTAACTTACACACACATGTACATCCCCTCCAGCAGACCCTCTGTACCAAGTGGAATTGCATACACATGCATGATCTAGGTCAGTAGCTCCATTCACTTGGCTGTATAGGGCCAATTGCAGGCAGCCTGTTTAACTATAATTGACCTACATGTACTTGTTGGAAGCATTTATAAATTCCATGATAAGAGTAATTCAGTGTTTACTCTATCACATTTAACCTCCCAAACTGGGGGGTGTACTAACTGACAGCAGGAGGTACATGTATATAACATGATGCTATGAGAGGATGAATCCCAGCATAGCTCAGGTCCATCTGATGATAAGACTTTTGCATTGTATTTCCAATACGGAATTTTTGTCATTTACTGCTGATGGGCTGATGGATATGCTTTCTATAATCCCCTGCTGAAAAAGTAAAATATTTCACAAATATTGGTAACATGCAGAGAAGACGTTATTTACATGTATCATATTCTTGCGAATATACCCTAAAACTACTCATGACCTGTAACCAGCTGGTTGTCATTAATGCTGTTGGTAGATTTATATATGAATGCATGCCCTGTGTCACAAAATAGTGATTCTGGGTGCTGTCAGTGAGGTATAGATCCTTATAATATTTATGCACGAACCACCCCTGCCACTTTATGCCATTATACGCCATATCAATCTGATAACGTTCTGTTGAACCTGAGCTTACTGCTCTGTCTTATGTCATGTATGTACATGTGTATGTTTTTATTGTATCTTTATATGTCGTGCCTTTAGCCTTCGGGCATAAGTGAGCAATAAAGTTTATTCTATCATTAAATCGGTTTCACAATAAATAAGGTATTTGTCCCATCTGTTAGAAGTTTTTTTTTCAACATATACATATACATGTACATGTACACTATTTCTTCAGAGATCATTGTTGAGTGAATTGTGTGAGACTGGACAAATTTTGTTGCTCTTCGCCATGGGATAAAACATCAAAGAGTTCGTGGGATTATTCCAACTGCCTATTTTGACATTTAAATTGCCCTGTTTCAGTGCCTAAGGCTCTAGTTTTTAAATAATGCATGTGTCCAAAGGAAATTCTGGTAAACTAAATGGTATCAATCATCTCTTCTCTGTACCGTACCCATCCTCGCTGAAACCAGGGGTACCGGAACACATGTAAGTTCCCTGCCAGTGAAAACATTGTGACCAGAGCGATATGATGCCATAGCAGTGACATCTTCACCATAGCGATAGCATATGGACCATCGATGGTTGTGTGTCTGCTCTGGTACAGCTTTGTTACCGTTACGGTGAAGATGTAGTCAACACCATGGTACCATACCGCTCTGGATACAATGTTTTCACTGGCGGGGAAATTTTAGAAAGGAGACAGAAAATCTGAAAAATCGGCAGTACTTTCTGCATGGCAAATCTTTGATAGAAAAATTAAATTTACTGATGATAATCTCTTTAGTGGGAATATATCTGGTTAAATTAACATTTTATGAAGTCAATCCTTTTTATCCAACAGTGGTCCAGCAAAGGTTTGAATCACTTTGAAGATCTTTAAATGAACAACGAGAGACTAAACAATTATGAAAGAGAACCGCCCTCTCCCATATATCCTCCTGCCCTACGTTCCTTAAAGGGGAATGTTATCGCCGGACCTATGTAAACGTTAATATATACATTGATACTGTAAGAAATCGACTATATAGTTTTCCCCCCGATCTCCGAACTTTAAAACGGTAAATTTGGCGATTTAAACGCGTTCCTACCACAAGCCTGCCAAAGCGGTGACCTTTGGCCCATGACGTCACAGAGTGAACCAGTCCGCCATAGCATTAGCATTAGCATACGTAAACAAGTAATGTTGCTCCAATATTTTTCGACTGTATTCTCGTACTTTGGAGGCATCATACCTCGTCGGTGTGTTGTTGGAGGGTGTAGCAACACGAATGGAGATGGATTCAAGTTGCACCCGTGGCCAAACGGGGAACAAATCGGGGAGAAATTCGACGAAATTTGTGCAAAACACGTGGGGAAAGCCGGCGAAATGGTCTCGCATTTATTTCGCTCACTTCACGGACGACAGCTATGCAAAAACAGAGATGGCAAGAATGTGTGGATATCCCCCTATACTGAAAGAAGCTATTTCCAAGATCAAGACAAATAAATCTTTAACAGAAAGAGAAAATAGACAACCCCTCAGTCTGCCGGAGTGCGTGAGTTATACAGGGACGACGGACCTCGTGGACTCGGCAAGCGACAAACCGTTCCCGCAGACAAGCACTGTAAATCTCCCTGCATGTTTGGGCCCACACCGCTTCCATCGTCTCCTCGAACAGTCCATCCTGAATCCTACAGCTATTACCTGAACTGTAATAATCAATGTACTTTTAATCAACTTATTCCCGTATATAGGAAATTCACTTCTGGCACCAGCTTATCCTGATTATTTGGTGTCTTTTTGTATCTCCATGTGAGCACACACATTCTATGTTTTTTTGATACAATAAATTGAAATTGATCACCCGGAAGAGTATCTGAAACCAACAGAAAGGTGTGAAGCAAACAATTTTTTATGGGAGGGTGTCCAAGAGGGAGAGTGAGAGAATTAAGGTTTAACGTCGCGCGTTCAGCAACAGGGTGTCCAAAAGAAATAAACGGCTTCTCCATAGGTGAATTAGTTATTGTTTCAACATCAAATAGCTGCCTTTGGAATTGAAACTTTGTTTTCATTTGAGAGGACTTATCCACAGGTATGGATTAGCTCCCGTTTTAACATCAAATCGCTAACAATAATTGACAAACACATAATAAAATTAAGCACGTAGACAATGTAAATAAGCCGGCCTGCCACGGTATAACAATCTGTCCGCCCCGTAAGAAATGAAAAATAATGAACCATACAATGCCAATAAACACACACATATAAAAATAAAGGCTTAAATAACTACATAGTATGCTCTTACAATAACAAATTATCTGTAGATTTTAAATGAATATATATATATTATAGTGACATCCACAATAAGCCAAGCCGGCATAGTTTCCTTTTTGCTATATTATTTAGAAGTTTTTTAGCACGGAAGAGTAAATTTACGATCCTGTGCATTATAATAACTGGTCTATGCCTAAAAAATGCCAGATAAAAGCAGAAATGTATCAATATTATTGTAAGATCCATAGATAGTTGTAATTTCGTGTATAAAGCATGTAATCAGTGTATTTAAACCGGCCTGCCACAGCCTGACACGGCCTGCCACAGGCTTGAAACAGGCCCGACATCAGGACGACCCAGTTTGACCCCAGATTCGCTTGTATATGGCTCAAATCTATATGACTCGATAGATTCTCCTTCTCCTAGTTTCATGATCGCTTACTGCCTCTACATTCTATTCAGTTCCAAGACCTGTATAATCTACAATGTCACAGTCTTCAACGTGGTTAACGCTGAAATCGGAATCTGTGTCAGAGCTTGTACCCTATCTGTGTTATCCGCCATGTTTGACTCTGGCCGCTTCACTGTGTGACGTCACAGGGTAATCGCCGGGCGGATTTACTGGGAGTAAAAATCAGGCACTTTGGAGCCGTATTTCAGGATATTGCATCATCGCTAAAATTTTGAAAATAATTCTAAAAAATAAAGCAGGCCACAGGGAACTGCTTTTTATTGGTTTTACCCATTCAACAATTGTGATAACATTCCCCTTTAATGAAATGTTACAAATGTTGTAGAGGTCTTCAGGATGGTTTCCACTGGGCTGGTCCCAATCTCTGAACAATAGTGAGAGAGAAGTTTGTCCAGAGTAGACATTAGGTGGAAATGTAACTATATGATGGTCAACTCTTGTACCCAACACAAGACACCGTTCTATGGAATTTGCAATTTAAAATTCTGCACAGATGTCTCCCCAGTAAGTTTATTAATAATTGAAAATAACATGGGGTCTGTTATGTTCTCTCTGTAAAATTGAAACAGAAAGGCTCGAATTTGTATATTGTGACATTAAATCATTTTGGTAATCAACAGAAATATATTTCACACAACATACAGAGAACTATATTATTCTTAATGAAATGGCTATTGTTTTTGGGCCCCTATGAGGTTTAAAGCTGTTAGCAGTTGAGCCTGGTCAGCTGTTACTAAAGCCTTACTTGATGGGGAAAATGGCGTGCTAATGTAGCCCAAATACATGTATCAAACTAGAGCTTTTCTGTGTAGGCTATATCTGACGTGCAATGTACCGGTATCCGACGTTTTAATAGAAAACACGATATTCATGAAAATAGACACAGGAATTATTCATGGACAATGGCATGCTACTGAATGTTGGACCTGATGCTTAGTATTTAGCTAGTATGTGTATACTACGTACAGCACTGTACTTTACACTATCAAAGGGTTCCATATGGTCAGTCGTATTTTTATACTCCAAACATAAGGAAAAACAATTTGGACGATGGCGAGATACTGTCTGTCGAATCTGACGCTGATACGGTACCATCATGTAAGTACTGTCGCGTAGTATTTCTGTGTACCAAGTTTGGTGACTCAGTCGAATTTTTATACTCAGAACATAAGGAAAAAACAATTTGGACAATGGCTAGCCACTGAATGCTGAATGTGACGCTCATATGGTACCATCATATAGGCATTGCGTCGTAGTATACGTGTACGAAGCTTGGTGACCTAAAACCACTCGCAATGGCAGAATACAGGGAAGACAATTTGGACGACGGTTAGCTACTGATTGTCGAATCTAACGCGCATATGGGAACTTAGGTACATGTAGGTTGTGGCTCAGTCGTAATTACATGCCCAGAACATAGGGGAAAACAATTTGGACGATGGCTAGCTACTGATTGTCGAATCTGACGCTTTCATGGTACCATCCTGTTGGTGAAGTATATGTGTACCAAGTTTGGTGGCTATAAACCACTTGCAAGGGTGTCGACATCCTCGCTAAAACCTATCCTAGATATAGCCTCTAGTACGCTTCGGCAATGTGCCGCGATCAACGCCATACAGTGTTAGATGTCAGCCAATCAGCAAAAGCAACATCCTGCACATATTGACCAATCAGATCACTTAAAGCTGACATGGCCTTATTTAAAAAAAAATATTCACAGATTTTAGTTCCAGTTGAATAATACCCGGCGGAACTAATCCGAGTGCCGAGTTCACGTCGCTATTCTGCCAACTTCTCAACCGAGTACATTTGCCTTCACCGCATATATAAAGCCTGAATCGACTGAGGACCTTGCCAGTCTGAACAGACTCTCGGACAGTCCACATCATATTTATGCTGTTGTTGTTGTCGCCAGCACATATTCGGACTGTGAGCGGCATATGCTATAACACAATAATGCTCACACAACATAAAGATATCTTGAAAAACCTGGGCAATATAATTAGGGATATGACTATTCAAACACGATTCAGGTTTTTCTCGAAACATGGATCACTTGTCTATAGTAGGCTCCATGCGCAAAAGAAAGACACTTGTTTATCCCGTCACAGACTTCTCCGGCATTGTTTGTCAATTTAACCCCCTCGCCAAAAACACGAAGGGGCAACTGTTCATTCTATTTCATGATTATCAGTTGAGGCTCGATATGGTGCAATTCGATTGCGCTGTGAATTCAGCTTTCTGATGCCGACTTCAAAATACTGTAATTCGGAAATTTCATTCCAAAGTAAGAATTGTTATATTTTATGTCTACTAATCAGGCATGCCCGCACTCAATTGCAAATTCCTAAAGACGGAGACCACTGAAAGATAAATTGATTCTGATTGTCACCCCTTCCATTTTTAACTCATCCATCAGTAGTATAGAAATGCAAAATCTCTTAGCATTCTTTGTTGGGAAATCGTGGTGGATGAATGAAGCGAAAATGACCTTTGACCTTTGACTGTCGGTCATTTCTGATCACCTGACTGGCGGGTTGATGCAAAACAGAGGCTTAAAAAACAACCGGACATCTAAAAAATGCGAAAAAATGGACCGTACATCCAGGCAAATGGGCCTATATGCACAATATTGGGTCCACTTTGGTCGTGCAGGATCTCGAATTGAACGCTCGTCGACGGCATTTCGGGTAACGTAACTGTCGATCTGATAAAATTATGTAGATTCGTAGTCTTTCTCACTCAGGTTTGGGTGGGGTACAAAATCACAGGGTCATGGTTTTATAAATATGCCGTCTGTATATATTTGTCTTTGGGGTCATACGACTTCTTGTCAGCACGTCGGCATCACTTTCCACTACCCGATTAGTGTTGCGTTTCATTCCCTGGAAGGTAGTTTGTTTATCAGCGGCCGTGCTTTCAGTTGTCAGTGGGTGGGGTAGCAGTATCAGTCAATGGACTGTCAGTGTCCGCCAGTGCGCTTTCATTGTCTGCGTCAGCTTCTCACTCATGTACATGATTTTGGTGTGGCATCATATCGTAGCTTCTGGTGAACGTCGGGATTGCTTGTATAGACCCAACAGTAGTGCCCTGCAAATACCTGTATTACCATCCAAACGCCCTAGTAGTGTAGCTCAGAAGCTTTGAATGGCCTAAATGATCACGTGATATCGTATGGAATTGACAATGAACGAAACGTAGTGAAGCGTGTCAATGCCCGACGTTACGCTTTTCACTAGTCTGAACGCCTTTACGCTATATCGTAATGGCTTATCGCTCTGGACAGAAACGGAAGAAAAAAGAGCCAAAAGGTCGAAGGAGAAAAAACGTCCAAGAGAACAACAGACATCAGACTTG
This sequence comes from Hanleya hanleyi, assembly GCA_036873755.1. NCBI lineage: Eukaryota > Metazoa > Mollusca > Polyplacophora > Lepidopleurida > Hanleyidae > Hanleya > Hanleya hanleyi. The sequence continues at coordinate 11,005 of JAVTVY010010336.1, read as the reverse complement.
TTTACCAATGGATCGCACCATGACAATACTTCAAAAGATATTGGCTTGAATTGCCAAATTGCCAACTCCATCGATAAACATCAAATTTAATTATTAGGTCGTCTTATTTATCCCCAACGTTAACATCTCTAATACTTTTCGAAAATGTATTGAAAAATGATGTGCAGGTATTACAAGCTGGAGACAGGTTATCTACGAGGTCTACCCTACCTTGCTTCAAACGGAGCGAAGATGGTGAGATCAAACAGGGTCGGAGTTAGATCATGAATATGAATAGAATGGTTTGACGCTGAACACAACATTCCTCAGATGATGAGAGTGGTTATAAAGAATACATTCTTCCTATGGAGACAGTACAAAATATTAATATTGGGAGAGTATGACGTATAATGTATGGAACGGGATGGTCGGGGGTCCTATAAAGGAGGAATACAGCGATGAGATTGAAGAGAGAAAGCTGTATTATGTGAATCAAGACTATGACAAAGATGAATCGGGTGAAAAGGCAAAAAAGGAATACTTTCCAGCAATGCAAAAGAAATTACGTCAAAAGTTTCACAACCATATGGTTCGTTGGCAGGATAGGATTGATGATTATATCCTTTACGTTTTTTTTACACATCCTGTCAAAAGGAATATCGCTCATGACCTCGGTCTCAGCTTGGTGTTGTTCGCCGAAATGCCATAGGCCTAGTCGTGATGCCAATACGTTATGAGATAAAATATACATAGGCCTAGCCGGGATGCCAATACGTTATGGGATAAAATTTAAATAGGCCCAGTCGGGATGCCAATACGTTATGGGATAAAGTTTACATATGCCTAGTCGGGATGCCAATACGTTATGGGATAAAGTTTACAAATGCCTAGTCGGGATGCCAATACGTTATGGGATAAAATTTCGGCTTACTCTTTCGAATATTAATACCCCATCTGGTGAAACTCTTTACTGTGTCCTTTAACATCTCACACCCCCCGGCGTCAATGCTTTCTCTGAAGAGATCCCACCACAACATTTTGTTGGCTCCTTGTATTGGATTGGTTTGGTCCGTCATACACAAGCCGATTTCTCCGTTAACACTTTAAACTAGCGTTGATATATTAAACCATCATCTACGAACCAGAGACGAGCAAATCAGAACCTGATATCTGGTGATGTCATTCCTCTCGTTAAACTTTCATTTGAGCTGCTTGATGTGGATTGGCTATAAACTGTGTACACTCAAGGTTACACAACCCACACGGCACCCAATCCAACATTATCTGCGGTTCCTACTACTAATGACGTCACTGATGTCGTAATTTCTCTCATTATAATCTCATTGGGGCTGCTTGCTGTGGATTGACTACTGTTGACTTTACAGTCACTTAGCCTGTGTCACACCACAGGCATTTACGCCCCATTTACGACCCAGGATGGAATAGAATCTGCCCTTTCCATACTACTAATAATGTTCTTCAAATATAATCCTACTTATACGTGTACGCGAGCGGAGAACAGATCCCGTCTCTCTTGGTAATGAAATGATTTGTCTATGAAGGGATTTGTGTATGGAGAACATGCAACCTTCCATCCATCCATCCGTATCGACCTCCTATACGTTCTTGTGAAAAACTGGTTCCATACATTCACGACAAACTTTCATCTATATTTATTAGTGGAATAACCATCCTTTCATCCGTGATACAACCTTTCATCGTTCAGTGAGACAAACCTTCCATCGTTCAGTGAGACAAACCTTCCATCGTTCAGTGAGACAAACCTTCCATCGTTCAGTGAGACAAACCTTCCATCGTTCAGTGAGACAAACCTTCCATCGTTCAGTGAGACAAACCTTCCATCGTTCAGTGAGGTAAACCTTCCATCGTTCAGTGAGACAAACCTTCCATCGTTCAGTGAGACAAACCTTCCATCGTTCAGTGAGACAAACCTTCCATTCAGTGAGACAAACCTTCCATCGTTCAGTGAGACAAACCTTCCATCGTTCAGTGAGTGACAAACCTTCCATCGTTCAGTGAGGCAAACCTTCCATCGTTCAGTGAGACAAGACAAACCTTCCATCGTTCAGTGAGATCGCTCAGTGAGACAAACCTTCCATCGTTCAGTGAGACAAACCTTCCATCGTTCAGTGAGACAAACCTTCCATCGTTCAGTGAGACAAACCTTCCATCGTTCAGTGAGGCAAACCTTCCATCGTTCAGTGAGGTAAACCTTCCATCGTTCAGTGAGACAAACCTTCCATCGTTCAGTGAGACAAACCTTCCATCGTTCAGTGAGACAAACCTTCCATCGCTCAGTGAGACAAACCTTCCATCGTTCAGTGAGACAAACCTTCCATCGTTCAGTGAGACAAACCTTCCATCGTTCAGTGAGACAAACCTTCCATCGTTCAGTGAGGCAAACCTTCCATCGTTCAGTGAGACAAACCTTCCATCGTTCAGTGAGACAAACCTTCCATCGTTCAGTGAGACAACCCTTCCATCGTTTGGCGACACCTCCTCTCATACATCACGACGACAGTCTTTCAACTATCCATGAAAACCTTCCACCTTCGCGTGGAACTTAGAACAACGGTACAGGCCAACCGCGAAATAATATCGTATTACAAGCGTCTGGTCATTCATAATTCAGCCGTCGTCCATTAGAGAATATCCGCGTCCATAATCCAAAGACCTATTGCATATTCCATATAACAGTATTAGCACCAAATTCAAAAAGACAATCATAGTATACATAAATATAGGCTTGTTTCCTGCAAGAGAGAAGCGGTCAACAGTTTTCAATGATGCCGGCAAGACATCATGATGTTCCAAAAATATCAAATCCGTATCGTTGATCAGTATTCTTAATCAATAATATTCGTTGTGAAGACTTCGTTCTCAATTCTGATTGGTCAGTAGCGACACGTCTTCGGCAAGAGAGGTCACGCACTGATCAGCTGTCGCGACTGACCAATCAGAATTGAGAGCGAAGCCCGCCATAATCTAACTGTTCCTAGATGGACGGACAGTTACGTTGGATTTTGAATCGCCCGGCAAAGGTAAAAAATTGCACAAATTTACTAATTTGACGACGTGAGTATATAAGGTGATACTTGTAGAATATGCTGATGTATTTGTTTGGCGGTAAACCGTTTATTTCTCGATTCACCCAAAGTAAGTTTCACACCTTTATGTTTATTTATATAAAGCATGGGGTTATATATAGAGACCCCATATTTCGACACTTCACCCTAATACCACCCCCCCTCCCCAAATCTCGAAAAGACACTTAACAACCACTTCTTGAATTTATCCATTGTCTGAATTGTGCTTGCGATATATCGTTCTGCATTGTAGTGACTATAAAAGATATTGAATAGAGCCTTTATATGAAGTTGTTTGGATTCGGACATGTTAATTATATAACAGCATAAGCGTGTTAGGGACACATTGGTCGCTACCTCACCCCAATTTTATTTATTTGAAGTGTCTGTGTCTCCTCAGCTTAGCCGATTTTAAAAGCCATTTTCCTAAATCCCCCCAAAGTATGTAAGATCAGGCTAACTGGTCAGATTTAGATCTAACGAAATAAACCTTTGTTACTCATATGACTAAGCTGTTGCTGAAATGTTTCATATTTGTAACAAAGATGTAAGTGGAATAAACTTGGTTAAATGACTAAATATTTTAGTTTAGAAAACCCAAGTAATAGGACAGCTTTATTACTCATGCACACCGTATAACCCTCGCCTTCTATTTAATGCAAATGGAAGGTGAAAACCTTTGGTTAAAAGTGGGTAATTCTGCACGCTATTTAACTTCTGAGATCAGATCGTCCAACATAAGTTTATTGGTTTGAACAAGGTCGAGGTCATATTCATCGCATGTGGAATGCCGAGGACAATATTCACAAGCTGGTTGTCATTGGCTATAATATAGTGATCTGCTGCAGATTGTTCTATATTGTTTTACCGAAAGCCTTCAACCGCAACCAGGGTAAACGCAACGCGTATGAATCAGACCCAGCGACACATAGTGTATCTTTGTGCATCAGGCAATGCGCTTGAACATAATATCCCGGGCCCACATGAAAAACTATACACATGGGACATACAAGTAGGAAGTCTACGTCTTGTCATGGTATTGCAGTATAAAATTAGACACTGTGGACATTACTAGAATACTAGAGCTACGTATTATGTGAGTCATCCATCTGGAATTTTCTCGAAGCTGTCGTGACTGATTTATCATGATTCAAATGGCCGATATAGGAAGAAACCCGTATTACGATGGTAATTGGGTCACAGCGCCATCTTCACATCTACACAGCGCCATCTGCACATCTATCCGCTTGTATACATACTGTTTTGTGGGTTAATTATTTGGAGCTTTCTAGAAGCGGTTGTGATCGTATCTGGGTTAAAATCATTGAATCATCTTGGATTTCCCTATGAAACATTGTTATCGTGATTTCTCAGGAAGTACTGCATGGATCCTTCTCAAATTTGATACACAGGTTCCCCTTGGGGTCTAGTTGTGCAAGATACCTTTTGTGATCTGTTTCGAAAATCCAATATGGCCACCAGGCAGCCATCTTGGATTTCCCCATGAAACTTTATTGCAATTTCGCAGGAACTACTGCATTGGTCTTTCTCAAATTTGATACACGCAGGTTCCCCTTGGGGTCTAGTTGTGCAAGATAACTTTTCTGGTCCGATTCGAAAATCCAATATGTCCACCAGGCGGCCATCTTGAATTTCCCCATGAAATTTTGTTTTCATGAATTCTCAGGAAATTACTGCATGGATCTTTGTCAAATTGGGTCCAGCTGTGCAAGATACCTTTTTTGTTCCATTTCGAAAATCCAATATGGTCGCATCTTGAATTTCCCATGAAACTTTGTTATCATGAAATCTCAGGAAATTACTGCATGGATCATTTAGTGTTCAGGGGGACAACACAAGTTAGAAACTCATCTATTGCTAGTAAACATTTCTTACAGCTGCTTTCTCCAGTTACAGCCAGATGAGCTACAGTGCCGTGGCACTATCTTTTTTATTATCGTTTAGACGTAACAGTCTTTTCATCTGTCCTTCGTTATTCCTTCTTCACTCCTCCAGAAAAAAAAAGATTTTTGGCCTAACGGTACCACGTGCTCATTTTTCAAAATAACTTTATTTCTGTTTTATTTATTCCTGTACATACCATGTTTCATAATCCATATCTCATCTACCCAGGTTAGAGTGAACAGTAATGCTATTATCGAATTAAGCATCAACAAAACAACTTGTGGTACTAGGACCTTATGGTTTCCACCAATGTAATTTTTAGCGGCATTCAATTTGCTCTTCATATTCGAGCCCACTGCGAGATAACATTTAGGTCATGGTTGATGTACAGAAGTTGATTATTTAAGTTGTTGGGAAGTATGTAGAGGCGGGTATGGTCGGCAAATAGGCGGATATTATTCAGGATATTATCAGGTAGGTCGTTAATAAATAGCTAAAAACAAGAGAGGACCGAGGACATAGCCCATTACGGGAGCATGATATATAAAGCGGTAGTAAATAAAACAAATTAAATGACTAAATTATATTCTGTTTTAGGAAGCCTTTCTCCGTGTTGTTATTTTTCAAATTGCACCCAAGAGATAATATTAGGTACTATCATGCTGCAATCCAGCATTGTAGCAACTACTAATGACACAATTGTGACAATTTTGTCCTCAGTAGTTGTCAGGCCGCCAGCTAATGTCACATTTGTGTCATTCGCAGACAACTCTGCATGCAGTCAACCACTATTGACGCAATTGCGACATTAGTTGGTAACTCTACATGTGAAGTCGACCAAAATAAATCAATTACGACAATTCTGTCATTAGTAGTTGCTAGTGCAATTTTTCGTTGTCGAATCTAACGGTTAACAGTGTACATCTCAACAGCTTATGTCACCACAAAGAGTTTATGTAATCTAGTCAGGGAACCAATTATCTCATGTGAATACCTGTGCATATGATATCTCCGTTTCCATGCGGAGTTAGAAATCCACATTTGGTACATGAACCAATTCGAATACGGTGACCTCAGAGGGCGCTATACTTAATCACGGATTAAATAACCAGGCCAAACCGAGTAGGCCCAGAGCCACCAGGCAGTAATAACTCCTCACCAGACTGGACCGAGTAAGCCCGGAATCACAAGGCAGTACTAATTCCTCACAAGGCAGAACCGAGTAGGCCACAGAACTAATTCCGGCAGGACCGGGTAGACCCGGAACCACCAGGCAGTACTAATTCATTACCGTATCGCAGTACTGGGTAGGTCCGGAGCTGCCAGACAAGACCAGGGAAGCAAGCCCTACATCCATATATGTGTGCCGCGGCGAGGGTAGGTCACCAAAAACGATTATTTACAAGTACTGGGATCGACCTGTCACTGGTCCTGGCTATCACTAGTGGAGATCAGGGGACAGGGGAGATAACAAGCTGCACAGATGACTGAGACAAATGTAAAGGTATACAATGTTGTATTCAGCATAGGAGCGATGTACATAAGATATGTGAATCGCGTAGCTCCGGCATAAGGCCAGAATAATGCTTAGTTAGAGAGAGATATATATATACATATAGTTAAAAATATAAAGGATACGAAGTTTGTACTTACAGTTATCATTTAGTAGGGAAACAATTTCCGTGGCGCCTAATGGAAAGTCGTCGGGCAGTTAGGCTCCTGGCCCCCTACCCACGGTATGTCGGTGGAGCGAGTGTACGGATGTAGGGCTTAACGTTTCCTCAAGTCGTTGGAGCTAGTCTACGGATGTAGGGATCAACCTTCACTCAAATCTTTGCCTGAAGTTGCCCTCGTCCTGTCTGGTGGTTCAGGAGTTACGCGGGCCTACCCGGTAATACTTGGTGAGGAGATAGTACTGCATGATGGTTCAGGGCCTGATCGGTCCTGCCTGGTGAGAAATTAGTACTGTACTGTACAGTACTCCCCTCTCCCCCCCTCCCCCACTTCAGCCAGAGAATCTGCATGCATGGGCAGAAGGAGTTATAGATGGACGAACTGTGACAGACATACGGACATTTCAGGCCGGCTCTTTTATTAGTATAGATTAACAACATACTATCTTCCTTATGGAGGACCGCTAACTACTAGGTGTCGGATCTGACGCTAGCTCCACTTGATATGCGCTGTAATCGCAATCCTTACTTAGAGCAGCGACCCCCTGGTGACAAGGAGCAGAAGGGATGGCGTCATCGTGTAGACCATACTTTGATAAGTGGATATATCAAAGATTTGGCCACACATAAGATGTGATATATTTTTGCCTCACATAATTACTGGTCCCCAGTTGTGACAATAAGTGTCAACATGCTCGCTACTCTTCCATACGCTACCACTGTTTTGGGTGATCGAGTGCGTTGTGACATTAAATAGCAACCTGACAAATGCTAATGATGTCAGTAGTAGTTGCTACAGAGCATTTTAAGTTCGAGCATTAGTAAAGTGAATGTTAAACTATGACAGAATTTGAAAGAGTGAGTGAAGCACATGCTGACGTACTTGCATTGCTCTGGTTTGCCATGTTTTTAGAACTTTCATACATCCGGGGCAAGGAATATTTAACTCAATAATGTGTTTTAGAGAATTCAAACCCACATATTCTCAAACTGTCACCCATTAAAAGTTGAAAGCTACATAATCTGTAAGCTTAAACCTATGGGAATTTGTTGTTATCTTGTCATGGGAACCTAAATGGAAAATTAAAACTCTCTGAGAGAGAGATTGTTGACATATTTGTTCTGAAAGTTTAAATATTACTCTCATGAAAATAGTTCGACTGGTTGCTGAGATATTGTACTTCAAATAATGTTGGATCTGGTACGAATTTGGTATGCAAATGAGCTTTGATGATGTCACGAAGTCAACTAAAAATGCTCAACTAGACACGTAATATTTTCTTTTCTAAGATGCATGTACATATAATTCTGTTTATTTTGCATTTGATTAATATTGTGTTTACAGATTACTTCTCTAAAAAACTAGAGTGAACTGTTCCACTCAAGTTTGAGTGAAATGTACCTGTTCACACAAACTTGAGTTACTTTTCACTCAACTTGAGTTAAAACCATTCAAGTTCACTCAACTCAAGTGGGATCAATTTCCACTCTTATGCTTGAGTGAATGTCACTCAAGTTGAGTGCATTTAACCCAAGTTGAGTTAAAACCATTCAAGTTCACTCAACTCAAGTGGGATCAATTTCCACTCTTATGCTTGAGTGAATGTCACTCAAGTTGAGTGCATTTAACCCAAGTTGAGTGAAAAGTCACTCATGTTGAGTGAAAATCTCACTCAAGTATTGAGTGGAATCAATTTTCACTCTTACTTGGGTGAAATATCACTCAACTTTTTTTAGACAGTACCGTGCTGGATATCACTGATGTCACTTGTTTACCAATAGTTTCAGAAATATGGCAACCCGTCACCAAGCTCTTTGTTTCAGGGACTTTAATAGTTAAAGTACTTCTTCTTTAATGAATAAGTAACGCATAGACCTTTGTTACCGCATATTCAGTAATTAAAATTTCATAACCAGCACAATTTTCCAAATAAACCCTTCGTAACTGGTTGCTATAGTAACCGTATTTCTAAAAATATTTGTAATTTTTCCAAGAACAAAGTCGTATAGTTTGCGTAATTGTATAAAGAATCATTATTAGAAGTTTGAAGGTCATTAGACTTGTAGCTCTGTGAATATACCAGTAAGAATTTAGATCATTATCCGGAGTGACATCACAAAATCTCATTTGCATAAATTCCCTGAACGTCAGATTTATACTCCAGACAACCGTTTGGAGTATCTATATGCGGTATACGGCAGTTTACCTAGAATTGTGAGTACTTCTTTTTCCTTAGACCGTTTTCCTTAGACCGTTTATGGCATCCACTAATCTTCATCTCTCAACTTGATTACTCTTTTTCTCCATAGCTTTGATACTACACTAATCCAAGAGCCATTGCACTTTTATTTGTACGTCGGAGGCCAAAAGGTTTGAGCAGATTTTTCAGATCAGAACTTTGTCTGGAATCGCGCGTCTTGGTGGTCAGCGATCCTGCATTTTGAACGACAAATGCGATTTTTCGATATTTTGTCCAAAGTTTCAAAGAAATTGATAAAACGAATGTATAATTGCCAAATATGTAACTGTGCCTTGTTATTTGGCTACGAATTGAAGGGTCACCCGATTGTTATGGCGAAATCCGTCATAAAGTTACCCCTATTTTTTTCTTTTTCGGCACAATCTGCCAAAAAATATGCCGTAGAGACGCCAATTTGGCTCTACCATCTGGCTCATCTTCGCGAATAGAGAGCTGAAACTTCAACAACCTGTATTTTGGGTCATGGTGTATCAAACGATGCAACGTATGTGTCACTGGTTATCATACTGACATCACAGTGACGTCATGGATTCCAATCGTCATTGAACGAACAAGCTTATTATCCACAGTTTATGGGTTAACCGACTGGTGTATTTAACAGAAAACAAATGTTTCTGTTGCAGTACAGTAGTTGCATGTCCCGTGTCATGCTTGTGGTAGAAACAATGAAAGAACTGGACACACAAGAAAAACTTTATACTTTAAGACAGTATATAATAGTGTATACTAGTGATTTATTAAGTAAATAATACAACGTTTAATATCATTTTGAGCTCAGTATCAAGGTGACGTAAAATTGCAAAGTATGCTGATACCCAATCCTGTGTATAAACACATTACACCTCTTCGGTCGATGACAGGTGTTGAGTGCGGCAGTTTGATCATGATAACCCCCTGCCCCACCCACCCACAACCCATATCCAAAACGATTTTGTTAGTGGGACACTTCTCCAAATCACATAAAACAAAAACCAAACCTTATTATAGTCCGAAAATTAAAGTTAGCGGCGCCTCCCTCCCATTGCGTGTTTTGATAATGCTCTGAATGTTGTATCGTACGACGCTGGTGTCGGATGTTTCCTGGCACTGGGCGTTTCGTGTGCAAAAATATCAGCCTCCTTTCCGAGAATATTATGTTACGTTTGTTCGCAGTTCACCCATTTCAGTTGAAGTTAAATGAAATATCACAGCTCAATTTACAGATTAATGTGTTTACAATTAAATGTACTGTAACCTCCAACATACATTTACTGTGAAATAACGGTAAATTATAACAGTGTAGGTACTACGGTCGCATTTAACTCACTATGATATATGTTTACTGTGTTTATTTACTTCAATGTGACAAAAAGTAACATTGTTATGTTATTCTTGAAAATTGATACTATTTTGACAAAAAAATCCAATATGGCGTCCAATATTCCTTGAAAATAACAATGGAACAGCATATATTCTCAAAGATGTGCACGAAAATTCATGTTTGAAACTACAAGGTATATGAGGCGAATTAATATGGCATAATTGGGAATTCTAGAACAATTATTCAAAGATTGATTCAAAATAGCGTACATGAAGTCGTAATAATGATTTTTTTTTCTCTCCCCAATCTCGAATCATTTCAATCATTTTTAATCTGGAAAGTCAGCCAATAGATTCAAAATTGGCACGAGCTGTTTGCCTGTGACGAAAGAGCCTTCAGTTTTTATAAATTTGCACAATCAACTAAGAATAATGCCTTTATCTATACAAGCAACATGGATAAGCAGGATTTTCAGAGGATCCCACAGGGCTGCCATCTTGAATTTGATCATTATTGGCCCATCTTGGGATATGCAAATAGCTTCTAAATGGGCATAAGATGTTAGGCTATCCATGTTAGTCTATCCCTATATGAACGCTATTTTATTGATATGTAAATAGATTCAAAATGGGCGTAAGCTCTTACATGTAGGCTATGTTTAGATATCTCTCAGTTTGTTAAATTTGCACAATGAGCTAAGAAAATTACCTTCAGCTACAGAGCAAGATGAAAAAAATATGATTTTCAGACGACCCCATATGACCGCCATTTTGAATTTAA